>JACBWW010000724.1:0-23823 GCA_020086605.1 Lanius collurio | reverse complement strand
TTAAGAGGGATGAAAAATCCATTCCAATTCTCAAGGCCAGAGGTTTGAATTAGAAAAACTTTCGACAAGATTAGCTTCTAAACTTAAAAACTTCATACAAATAAAAGATAATGGCAGAAGACCTTTCCTAGAGATGCTGGGGAAAAATTCTACTCTTAGTTATAGAGTAAGCTCCAAGAAATTAAACCAGATCACTGCTGTGAATGCAGCTAAGACTGCAGACTGCTTTTGTCAGAGTTAACAGCTCAGCTAAGGAGGCAACTCAGGCTCTGACAAATGTGTAAATTTGACCAGAATAGTCACTGATGATTCCATGTTAGATTTACAAGGAAGAAGCATAAAATATTTAAATATGTTATGAAATCTGTACCATTGTGTCAGTGAAAAATTCCGACACCTTCAACATTCTGTCTTAACAGAGCAGCTGAAGTTTGGGGTTTTTTTTTCATATATTAGGAACTCATCATACTTTAGCTCTTTCACTCAATATCATGATCTTATGATTGATCTTATTTATTTTTGGTTTGTGTGCAACTTGAAGCTGATGCCAGAGTTATTCTAATTATAACACAGTCAACAGAATGACAGAAATCTTATGTCCTGAAGCTCCATAAATAATTCAATGGAATTCAATAGTTTATGTTCATTGCAATCCTAATACATCCACAAACATGGTCAGCTTCCAGGTATTTTCCTTACATTTACCTTTCCATTGAAATGTAATTGTATCCCAAACCAGAATTGTTTGCCGTGCTCCTAATGCTCCTGCTTTTGGATACAGATGGTGGAGAAAAAAGTTTAATTCACTACTTATCTATTCCCTGCCTATCAAAATGAGTGTGAATGTAAATTATCCCAATCACTTTCATGTATGGCACATGAAAACTGAGAAATCCGAGTGTTTATATTTCCTTCTGGTAGAGGAAAGAATCAACTGAAAATACTTTCTGAACCTTCTCATCACGTTATTTTTCTCACCCACAGGGCTCTCATTTTCCATGAAGCTGCCCCTTTACCCAGCCTGGACACAAACAACTCCCACCAGAGCAGGAAAACACTGCAGCACATTCCCCCTGCACATCAGGGAGCTCACCAAGCTCCAAGGTGGGGGCAAGGGAGGAAATGTCCATCCCAGGGAGCAGCTCTGGGCTCGCACCGGCTCCTCTCAGCCCTTTGCAGAGCCAAGAGAGCTCCCAGCTGGCAGGAGCTGTGCCTTTAGGGCACACAGGCTCTGGGCTGGACCCAGCCCTGCTGATAAAGGGCTTCCCAGGGGATTTCAGCTGAGTGCCCAGGCTGTGATGCCCGTGTGATCTGGGGGGAGCTGGGCACACCCTCAGCCCCGCAGCGCTCTCGTTTTCTGGGCAGTGCTATCAGACACAAAATAGACACGTCCATGTAGGGTCTGACAGGCCCCTGCCCTGGCAGGGAGGCCTGGAGATAAGGAAGTAGCACTATCTCCCTCCAGGCCCCTCTTGGGGAAACAAAGAGCCTTTTTAGTCAGAAAAGATAGATCCAAGATCCTCTAGGAAACCGTATGTAAAATACCCTAATACCCATTGGTTTCTTACCCTTGTACGCCCACCTCTGTACCCCATAAAAGAGACCCCTATGCCCCGAGTCGGGGGAGGATTCGTCTCTGGTCACCCCTTCGTGGAAGATGGAAGAACAAAGCTGCTTCTGCAGAACCACCAGAGAGTTTCCTCCTCTCTCTCTATCCGGGCCTGGCCAAAGGGGGGTTCTGCCTTGCAGAGCCGAGCTGAAATCACTGCACTAAGAGCTGACAGCCTGCTGAGCCAGGCATCCTCTGCAGGCAACCCCGGCCGAGGGCTGAGAGAAGCCACGACCCCCTGGGAGATGGTTCCTCATGGGATCCCCTCTGCAGAGGGTTCCTCACGGGATCACCTCTCTGGGTCTGCTATGGCTTCTTGGGTCTGAGCTTCTGACCCCATCCAGCCCGGGCCGGGGGGAAACCCCCCGACCAGCTTAACAACTTTACGTCCATACAGCTCCTGCCATGTGCTCAGCAGCTTTTACACCCCCCACTCCAGTTCAGCTAAAGGAGTTAAGCACATAAGCCCGGAAAAGGAGGGTAGGACAGAGGGAGGCTTGGAGCTGCATTGGGAACATTTAAATGATGTGGATTTCCCGTGTGACAGTCAGGAGAAAGGAGCTCAGACAGGAAGGTCAGGTGGATGAGATCCCAACAGGCTTCTCGATTGCCTCAGGGCTGCCTAATGTACCAAAGAGCCGGGACAAAGTGTGCCATCAGTGCTGCCTCATGGACCGGCAGCATCACCTTTGAAGTGCTGATACTCAAAACATGCATCCCACAGCGTTTTTCCAGGCCACAAAGAATTAGGAGCAAGCGGCTTCCAAAGTTGTTGTGAGGTCTTTTCTCGTTCTTACGTATTTGATAAAAAACAACCAAAAATTTCTATCTTTTAGAAATACCGTTCGCTGTCTCTCTGGGCAGGTGGTGAGTTTTCAGAGGTACTTTTTAACACCCAGCAGTATCCACTGCAAAACTAAGTGCATAAACAGCACTGGTTATACACCCTTGCCGTTGTTATTTCTACAAAGTTATGTCTTTCTCAAACCAAGAAATCACCTGAAAACTTAAGCCACAAATCTGTTTCAGAAGTTTCCTGTTTTTAATATGTCATTTGCATAGTCCAGTTAAGTGGCAGAAGGAAAACGAGTTCAGAGCAAGAAATACGGTGATGGAGCCTCCCTTGCTGTCACTGCAAGGTTTTCTGCACTGTTGTTTAGAGCTTTTCCCTGTCCACTCTTAAAGGACTCCAAAAAAGAGCATTCATCACTTTTATTGGAAAATGATTCCCTAGTTTAGCAGCTGACAGCCACAAAAAAAAAAAGTTTAATTTCTTCTTAAGTTTTAGCCCTTTAGTCCAGAAGAAACTCAATGCCATCCCAGACACTTGCTCTTTTAATTTGTGTATGTATATACACTCCTTACATTATCTCATGTGTTTAGTCTATCCAGACCAAAAATGATGAATGTAATATATTTCTTTTTAGTGAACTCTTTAATGAATCTTTATTTCTTCTTCTTCAGAGGGCAAAGACAAGCAGGGGGATAAGGAATTAAATAACATAAAAAAATAAATTTTAAATGTTCAGAATATATATATGCCTTAAGTCAAAATGCTTTCATAACAAAGATACTATTAAAAAATATATATATATAGTAAAAGAGAAATCCAACTGAGCTTCCATCCGAGGAAACTGAAGCTTTCAGTCCCTTCTTTAACCCTTTTACAGCAGTTTGAAGATGAAAGAAAACCCATTTTATCCACCTAAAGACAAGTTATACAAGGGGACTTAAAATGAACTGAGCTAAAAAAAGGAAAAGAGATAAAGCTATGATGGAGTTTTCAAAAATCACAACTGTTCCAATGAGAATTGAAAGTGCATGCAGTTGTAACCTGCCAGATTATTGAATTAAAAAGTCTTAGCCCAGTTTCTCCATCATTCCTTTCCATGGGATCAGAGAGGAGTGGTGATATTTTTATGTCATTTGCTGCTCCCTAGTGGAGATGGAACATCATTTCAAGGTTAAAAAGAACAAGAAGATTAAAAAAAAAAGCTGGAGACCAATTATTTTGAGCTCTAAGGAGATCTGAGTTACTGAGAAGAGTCTGTGCTGCAGTGTCACATTATCCTCATTCCTGAGGTGCAAGAACACCGAGTTCGAGGGTTTTTTTGGGGAGAATGAAATAGGGAAACCTTATAAATATGACTGCTTGGCAAAAGACTCTGAAAATATGAAACCTGTAAGTGAAATAGAAATGAAAGCTGGCTTTGAGATATGAGATACCGAGCTGTGAGTTACTGTACAGCCAAAAAACAATGGGCTGGCCAGCTGAAGGAGAATCCCTCTGCATTGAACAATGGCTTTAGCAGAGAAGAGGATACTTCAGCAAAGTCCAAGGGTCAGAGAAACCCTGCCAGCGTGGCAGGGAAGAAAAAAGTAGTTTTAGAAAGTAGTTTTTAGGAGTTAAAATGTAACCCAGTATGGTAATGTAGTAGTTGTGATAGGTTGTATGTAAATTCTATAAGGATTTCTGTCTTCTACTGATTGGATGTTGTACTATTACCATATTCAGTATAGGAAGAGATATAATATCATGTAATGAGACTTTTAGGTCTCTTACACTCTCTCTCTCTCTCTCTCTCACTCTTACATCCTTACACTCTTACTCTCTCTCTTAGACTCTTAGTCTCTCTCTTAAGTCTCTTACTCTCATAGTCTCTCTCTCACTCTCTCTGGGCCATGCTCTGAGCTGTGGCAGCTCCAGCAGAGCTCCTGCACCCACGGCCCTTGAAAATAAACTGCACCTTTCAGGAGCTGCCCTGAACTGTAGAAATCACCCGAGCTGACTGAGTCCCGCAGAACCTTTTTATTTTCTACAGGTTTGATCCCTGTGTGGATCATTCCCTTAAGAATGGGACTCAATCTCGTGGGCCCCTTCCAACCAGGACGTTCTGTGGTTCAGTGATCTCTCCTACAACACACCACTGCAGAGGCAGGCAGTGCTTGTTTGAACAGAAATGCAAAGCTCAGAATGAAATTAGTGAGAGTGATGCTTGCGTATCAAACCCCCAAATCTGGCTCCTGTTCTGCTTCGGTTGATGAAATACACTTTAAAATCTAGACATTTAATAACCCTAAAAGCCTGTGGTGCAAAATGAAAAATCACTGTACAAAAAGAAGAAACTTTTTTTGCTTAACCTGCACAACTTTGTAAATGTGAATATTCCCGTGCTAACCCAGAGCTTTCTGTTTGTTTGTTATTGCCTTGTCTATGAAATGGATTCCCTAATTTCCTTGAGTGCAGAGATGGGCTGTCTGCTCTCGCTAATCACAGAGGAGAAAGCAATAAATTATATCCAAGCAGAATGCACTTACAGTATCTTCATGCAACTGGCACAGCAAGTGCATTTACAGCTGAATCTCCCATTAAAATCACATCAGGGTGGTTGCACCTTATTCTCAATCTTATAATTTGTAAAGGTTTTGCTTCTGGAGGGGCAACCAAAAAGTCTCAGTGTACAATGTTAATTCTCCAAACTCAGCTGCCCTGCGAGGCACCTCCCAGAGAGTCTCCAACTACACAGGATTTGCTTTTGAGCTTTCAAGGATGACTCTCACAGAAATTATTCCATTTTAAATGGCACTTGGACCACCTGGTTTTCACCTGACACCTGAATCAAATCAAATTTCTAGTGGAAAACAGACTTGAAAACCTCGGAATTGACACTGCTCTGAACATTATTTTAGGAGTCAGGGATTTAAATAGGTGTTTGGCAGCTGAGCTGCAGAGAAATTTGGGGCTGAGTCACTTTTTAGTCCTGCTTGCAGTTCCCTCCAACATATTCATCATTCCCACCCTCCAAAACTTGCTTTACTGATGAAGAAATTCATTAGAAACCTCTGCCAAGCAAAGGGTGAAGTGTGAACTGTGCAATTTGGTTAAGAATTGCTCACTCTGAACATGAAGGATACGGACAAGAACAAGCCCGTTTTGGATTCTCCATGATTTTCCCCTGTATTACTCTTAGAACAACTAATAATATGTTTAAGTACTTGCAAGTTTAAAACTTTATCTCATTTCACATTTGTACAAAGCAGCTTGTGGCTGTTTCTGTGCAGGTTTGCACCGACACAACATCCTCAAGTGAAAGGATCTACCTTGGTTTTTGGAATCTTCAGCAACTTCTAGAAATTGTTGCCCTATGTAGTCAAATAGAATCCAATATCTTATCTATAACATGCATTTTATTAATTGCTTTGTAGTTGTTTTTTCATTGGCAGTTTCAGTAATTACTGGAGTGCTGTGCAGAGCAAGAGCAATGAATTAAGCTTACTGTGACCATGGATAAGCAGAACTCTTTTAAAAGCTCAGTGAAATAAAACAAAAATAGTTGTAAAAAAAACAGGAAAAGGTTAAAAAATATTGACATATAGACAGGAAGAAGAGAATTCTGAAAAACTTGTTAAAAAAGCTAAGAAAATATTAAATGTACCAATAATAAAACTTTTTAAGCATCCTCCATACAAAAGTTTGATTTGGAAGAATAGAAATTAACTGATTTGCAATGTTAGATCCTCATTTCCCTTCTAGTAATGAATTTGCTAAATAAATGACAGAGGGCACCAAAGCCACCTGCAGCAAGCAGAGCCATTGCCACACTTCTGTCTCCCAGAGCAAAGCTTATCTGCACTGAAGCCCTACTGATAATGTTCACATCTCCTCTGTTATTACCTACTGATGCTATATTTTAATCAGATCATTAATTCTCATTTTTTATATAGACCTAATGCTTTAATTTGACTTTTCAATTCATCAACGCTTCTTCAGAAACAAACCCAACAGTAACACTGGTTTCACCCTTCCCTGCCAAACTGGCTTTTATTTGCATTATCTCCCCTTCCAACTTTACCCCCAAATAGTCACCATTATTACAAGTGCCAGGTGTTAACCCATGTGGGTCCTCCTGATAGCAAAGAAACCACACTCATAAAATAGTATTTTGTGGCCACCAAAGCAATATCAATATTGTCAGAGAATGAGAACAACAGAGTCCATCCCTGCTGAAAGAACTCTCCAACGTGACTCTGCAGTATTTCCTCTAACAATGTTATCTGCTCCACTCAAGGCTCACATGGGAACAAAGCAGAAGGTTTGGTTTCTGCTCCCACCCCCTTTTGGAGGGCAGAAGAGGTGAATTCCATGGATCTTTGGTGTGCTAAACTTTTTCATATGGATTTGCCAGTTCCCTGTGTTTTAAAGGTTTCCTGACTCAGTGGGGATTTCACAGCACTTAAACAGACAAAAATTCATCTTGAGATTAAGAATCACACCATGGGAAGGCCACAGGACAACAAAAGATCAGTGTTTTTACAGGGAGGAAACTCATCTGGGGCTTTGGGTGCTGTCATCCACTTCTCAAGCATTTCTGCAAATCTTAACACTCGAAAAAAGCCCAACCTACCAGGAAAAACAAAAAACTCTGGAAAAAACCTCTTGCTTTTGGAAATAAAGTTTACTGACTCTGGATATATGATCTCTCAATCTAGATCTCTGCTTCTTGAACAATGAAAATATGTGAAATATGAATATGACAGTTCTTGATCTAACAAATAAATTCAACAAAGAGACACTCAGCTACAATGAGCAGCACCCAGAACCACCTCCTAATGATAAATGGAGCTTAAATTTAGAGTTGGGGACATGAATTTTCCCCAATTTTCTATCCCTGATATCGCAGCAGCTATGCAGGTATAATATCTGTCAGCATTAGTGCTACCTCCACCACGACATACTGGAAAATTCAAGATCAGCCTGGGCACCCTGCCTGCACTGAAGAGCATGGAATGAGATGTGCAGGAAAGTCAAGGGTAAACATAGGTTTTTTATTGATTTATTCTACAGTTTTTAATAGTTCCTCTCAAGTGTATAAATTTTAATTTAAAATGTAAATTTGTACCAGTGCAATTGACTAGAATATGGTGGAAGTAGAACAGTTAGCAGGGATTTATCTCACGTCACCAAGAGAAAAATCATAAAAAGTAACATGACACAGCAGAAAAATCCCTATTAGTTAAAAGCTTAGCAGCATAGCAAACAATTCCCACTGATGAGTAAAAAAGGATTTGTTAGGTATATTGAATATAACTTAAATGATAAGCAATTAAAAATTGACAAGACTCCTCTAATGGAATGATAATGGCTATCAAGGGTAATATCAAACCAGATAATAAGCAACTGAGCTAACAGATCAATTAAACCTATAAGAGAATCTGTGCCTACTCTGTCACAGTGGCTGTTCCAAGAGAGGATGTTCTACACAGAAAAGTTTTCCACAGCCAAGGGATAAACCAGATTTTTAACAACTTGAGTCTCAGAAATTCAAAGATGAGGAAAAAATAGAGACAAACAAGTGTTCAGCTGGGTAAGGAGAATATTTTGCAGGAAGCATAAAGATTTGCCTTTGACCTCGTGGAATTCAAAATTCCCATTGAAAAATTTGAGTTCTTTTCATTTTCTGTCCTCGTTTTCCCTCTTCCCAAATCCGTATATTCCCAGACAGCCCCAGACAGGTTTGGACTAGAGGGAACATTGAATCCCTTGGTCCCCCCACCGAAGAGGCCTCCCCTCCATGCCAGCCCTCGCTGTTAAGTAGCTGAAGCAAACAGACCCAGCAGTGCTTTATTTATTTAGCGCGTTGCCAGCGCGCGCGCGGCCGTTCATCACGGTGACGGCTGAATCCATCATCCTCCACCTGCAGCTATAACAGCAGTGCTCTCAAATCAACAAGTCTTTCCTTCAGAGTAACTGAACTGTAAATTGTCCTTGACCAGTCAGACAAACAAAAACAACCTTCCCTGTTAATCTGCTGAAGACAAACAGCCCGGTGTCTCCCCTCCTCCGAAGAAGGATGGCGGTGGCACCGGTGGTTTATGTGTCACATCCCTCACCCGGGCCCTTCCCGGGTTCAAAAGCTCAGCGAGGGACTCGGAAAAACATGCAATCTGACCTCTATAAATGTAAATAATCGTTTTGTTTCTAGGATTGCGGGGCTGTTTTTAATGGAAATGAGGCTTCCTGGATCGTTAGGATGTATTAGGGAAATCTAAGAGGACTTCCAATGCTGCGCGTGTGACATCTTGATAATCTTGTGTCAAACACAGGCAAGTTTTAACTCTTGTGCATGATCAGGAAATCAATTTCATAAAATAAACTCAGAATTATTTGGGATGGTGTCTAGGGTTCACTATTCTGAATTTACAGTTCACGTATGTATACATATATATATATATATTACTGGAAATATTGTTATTTAGATTATTTCCTGTGTTTCTTGCAGCAACTGGGTGCAAAGATTTCCTCTCTCCTCATCACTCTTTGTAACTGACTTTTTAAGGTGTTTTACCAAAAAAAGCATTCCTGAAAGGCTCCATTAAAGAAATGCTGACACATTAAGTTAGAGTATGTTACAGTATCTTGGGTTCTATCAGTCACATTTCATTACTTTTACATAACATGGCTCTATTGATGCAACCTGATGTGACATGTCACACTGCAGTGTCAGCGACAAACTTGGGCTAAAAAGTTTTCCTCCTCAAAACCCTTGTCTTGACAAAACACAGGAGGAAGGACTGCCCAGATTCCTTTATTTATCAACACAAATAAATAATTTAAATTAAGACTAACGCCACGCCTGTGTGTTAGAATATAATTCCCTGCCACATTTGTGCACACTATGTGCAAAGCAGGTAATTGTTGGAGTGTTTTACTACTGGCACATCTTTATTCAGAACATCCAGAGGTGTCTGGGTCAACAGCTTCCTATTTATTCAAATTTATATTGACTAGCTTCAGAAGGCAAAGCTGACAAAATGATTAATTAGACTTTATAACTCATTGGCAGCCTGCAGTTTAATAGAATTAGCAGAGCTTAAGTTCATCTTTAAATACCATGACGGTTTTAATTTTAAAAACGTCAAATTACATTTTTCAGTCAGCACCAAATACAAGATGACTTATTCCAAACTTATGGGAAATCCAAAAAGTCTAAAGAGGCACCGTGTTTAACACTGGATTTTTATGACAATTAGAATCTTTAGGGAACTGATTAATTTTTCTCTTTTTCCCCACAAAAAACAGTTGCACTCCTTGGACAAGCAATTTGACCAGGTACAAAGATTTTTATGGTGCTGGCATGCAGGATGTTTTTTTACCTATTAAAAATTATTTAAATGTGAAAATTCAACAAAAATACTGCCAAACTCTACAATGTGGAGGTGAAACACTTAGGAAATTAGTAGTAATGATGGCATTTTGGTCTTAAATGTAAAAAGGTCTGCCTGGCCCTCCGCAGGGGACATGACTATGAGAGGTGTCACACGTGCTTGTTTCATTGCCAACTCTTACTGTAAACTTTCAAAATTCAAATATTCATATTTAAGTAATAATAGTACATGATTATGTTTATATCATGTATATGATATTATACGACAATATTGATGGTGATTTATATTTAAATACATACAAATTAAGTAACATTTATACTGAATAATAAGAACTTTGGTAATTTTCCTCTTTATTTATCATCATTTCCATCCCCAAATGCCCTTGTATGACCTGGCCTACAGAAAGACAATAAAACTTACTGTTCACATTTGGTTTGTTTTTATTTTGAAACATTTTCTAATATGGAAAAACAAGTTTTCTATTACCTCTCCATTTCACTATGGGATGCTTTATTCAAAAGGGTATATCAGACAAGAGTCATGGTATTCATGCTAATAAGCATTTCTAACTGATAATTTTAGTCTAAGCTGTATTAAATATCAATTTTTATAAGGGATGAAATTTAGCAAAGGTGGAGAGCTTTAACAAGAAATGGTCTTAGCAGGCAAATCTCCATAATTCTTGTGACATGTTGCTGTATATTAGTTTTTCAATCCTTATCTAGACCATTAATGCTGAAATCATAGAGATAGAAGAAATACAAAATTCAAATTATGCTTTGCCCCCAGCCATGGGAAACACGTATTTTTAATCAACCACTGAATTTTATAAAACCCCCACATCCACTTGAGAAAGCCCAGTGATTTCCAAAGATTTGCATGCAGTCGTGGCACCTCTTCCCAGAGCTGCCAGGTGAGTGTGAACCTCATCCATTTTTATCTCCCTCATTTGTACAAAGTGTTTGGTGCAATTGGAACCTTCAGCTGGGGACACAAATGTTCATCCCCCCTCTCCAGCATCACAGCAGCTCCAATTCCTTTGCAGGGAAATGTCTCTCTCACACCCTGACCTTTGCATGCCCCTTCAGGAGGGAGCACTCCCAGGGATAACGATGCAGAATTCATGCAAATGTTAAAGTTGCCACAGGTACTCAGCTCCTCATGTTTGTGCATCTCCTCAAGTGTCACAATAATGTGACAAAAGTCACCTGCAGACTTTTATACAACTTTATAGTTCTAAGTCCAACTGATCATCCAATTCATGCTGGTTCTAAACCTGAGGGATGAATTTGCTATAAATGTGTTTTCCTTGTCTGTCCTCTGTTCACTTTTGGGTAATGAGCTCAGCTTGGCTGAGGAACAGGCACTGACCTGTCACAGACTGCTCCTGGTCCATCTGCATTCCCAGCACACGTGTGACTGCACTTGCATGTATGTCCAGCTGGTAAAAAGCTTTGATTTGAAAAATAATATATTGATTTAATATTAATCATGATTTGGCATTAATTCTAAACTTATTCTGTGATGTTTTACTTCGGTCACCTTGGTTTACTATACAGCCATAAAGGGTGTTAAAAGGAAATGGTGATTTACACAATGTTTAGACCAGGTAGATTGATGTTACATATGAAGGCCATTTAAACAATACTTGATGAAGAAATGATGTCTTAGAAGATGATCAGTCATACAAAAAAAACCCCAAACCTTAGTTTTTGCTGCACATTCAAGAGGAGTTTAAGACTGCAGAAGCCCACCTCAGATAGCAAAGGGAAGCTGCAAGGAAAGGTTTCCAAAGAGGAGAGGGCAGGCTCAGGATGCCCACGCTCTGCTGCTTTGTTTAGGATTGACATAAGCACAGGCAGGATGAGCCACCCAACCAACCAGAGGCTGAACAAGAGGAGAAGGGGGCAAACAGCAAGAGCAGACAGTTCATTATCGTGGTCAAAACACTGCAAGACCACAGGGAAAAAAAGAGTGAGAAGCAGGATGAGTAAAAAAAGATCCTGGAGTTATCAGACATCCCCAAACTAGATGGGCTTTTCTAAAGAGATTCATTTATTCACAGAATTAAAAAAGTTACTTGGAATCAAAAAACTCTCTAATGATACAACACTGATTTTGTTTGTTTGTTTTCATAAACTGATTCTAAATATTTTAAAATAAGCACATGGCTATTTAGCTTTGGGCCATACTGACAAGCTCTCAATTCTTTCAAAAACCACAGTGGATCTCCAGAACGAGCTGCTGGAATTCTAGATATCCTTGCTGATGTGCCAAAACTAAAATCATAGAGAACCTCTTTTAGCACCTGCCTGTATTACATTGGTCTGAAAGTAAAGCATGCCACTATTTTTAAGCATTTTTTCACTTTTTCAAGGCAAAGTTAGAAACTCCCAATTAATAAATACAGTACACCTCCTTTTAGCTTTTAAAAAAAGTATTTTTAGTGATGTGGTTTCTGCCTGACTTGGTACCAAATTAACTGTAAAAAAGTGCAGGTTTTGGAGTAAGCAGATACTCCCCAAAATCTACATCTTAGTACCAATGACATTCTTGTCAGTTTTTGCAACAGTGAACAAACGCTGGTGAAGTTCAGAACACTCCAAAGCACATAACACAATCTCAGTTTTATAACAGAAAAGTGTCATTTTTATGGACTGTAACACAAACCTCACTGTATTTCAGATACTTTGAATTAGAAAAGAAAATAAAATGCACACAGAACACCTTTTATGAAGTCAGAAGTATATCTACCACACGTAAATTGGCTTCCAAGAAACTCTAAGGCATTATAGAAGCATAAACATATAAAGCTAGTATATAAATATGCTGGAAATTCAGGGAAAGGGTGCATATACATTCCCATCATATCTAACTTAAAACCAGCCAAACTTCTCTGGATATAGCTGTGCACTTCACGAGACAGGAATTAAGGTGATTCCATATTGGCAGGGAAGTTATTTCCAATGGAAAATTATACACAAGCTTTTGAAAAGTGTGACATTGCATTTTGGCATGGTTTGTACTCCCTTCTCAAACACTGAGAGTCCAGGTTCCCTCCAAACCTGCAGAATATTGGGAACAGACCTGGTTTGAGGTGTTGGCCAAGAGAAAACTGAAAACCCACAGAGCTGTGGTTTCAGGGCTTGGCTTCAGCCATTTTTCTGCTCCACTGATGGAATTCCCTCTTCGTTCCAGGAACTGGGCAGGGTTCTTGTAGAAAGTATATTGGGGTGCTGTGGGACACAGTGGGCTCGGGGGATTTCTGCAGTTCAAGGCAGCTCCTGAAATGTGCAGTTTATTTGCAAGGGCCGTGGGTGCAGGAGCTCTGCTGGAGCTGCCACAGCTCAGAGCATCCCCAGAGAGAGCCAGAGAGAGAGAGGGAGAGAGAGAGAGAAGAGCTTAAGAGTAAGAGTAAGAGTAGAGAGCTTAAGGGTGTAAGAGAGAGCATAAGAGACCTAAAAGTCTGGTTCCATGATATTATATCTCTTCTTATACTGAATATGTTAATAGTACAACATCCAATCAGTAGAAGACAGAAATCCTTATAGAATTTACACACAACCTATCAAACTACTACATTACCATGCGTTACATTTTAACTCCTAAAAACTACTTTCTAAAACTACTTTTTTCTTCCCTGCCATGCTGGCAGGGTTTCTCTGACCCTTGGACTTTTCTGTTTGCTGAAGCATCCCCTTCTTTGCTAAGGACATTGTTCAATGCAGAGGGATTCTCCTTCAGCTGGCCAGCCCATTGTTTTTGGTTGTACAGTAACTAACAGCTTGGTATCTCATATCTCAGAGCCAGCTTTCATTTCTATTTCACTTGCAGGTTTTATATTTTCAGAATCTTTTGCCAAGCAGTCATATTTATAAGGTTTCCCAATTTCATCCTCCCCAACAGTTCTCTGCACAGACTGAGTGGACTCAGAAGACTGGGATGGCAGGGAGGCAGAAAATGGCCAGGGTGTGGATCCCTGCAGTCCCTGCCCACCTGTAGGTGCTCATAAGCAACAGTGACTCGTGGCCAAGGAAAGCAGAGCCCTGGAGATCCAATGCAGGTTGGGCTTTGATCATGGGCATGCTAAGTCAAGGGGGAGCAGAGATTTGAAGCACAGGCAGGCTCCTCCCATTAGCAGTGTGATATCTGAGTCTGTATTTTATAGAAAATGCCACCAGACAGGGCTGATGGTCCTTCAGGAAAAGGTAATTTTCCACTTAAATGCATGTGCATATTAACTTGTGTGGTGCTGTGCAATCTGTAAGGGACTTAAAGCAGGCACAAGGAATGAGATTCAAAAGAGCCAATTCAGCATATAGGGGATACATGACTGATCATAGAGCCATAATGAATAACAATATCCCTTTGATGTTAATTAGTTGCACTTGATAAGGCAATGCTACAGCGACTTTACAGCAGTAGAGTAAGGAAAATCAGAACCTCAATAAAGCTCCCAGAATGCTAAAAGCAATAAGGGTTTTTTAAAAAGCAAACCAAAATTTGCCAAGGAACCCCTAATTCACTGGGTCCTCCAACCTCCACAGGAAGGAGAAAGACTTCACAAAAAGCAGAAACAGAAATATCAAAGGTAAACTTTAGCCAGAAAGTTCTAAATTTTTTTTCTTTTCCATACTACTCTGATACTACTTTTTTTTCCTCTTTTATAAACCACTTTTTACTTCCCCAAAGCCCAACAGGGCATGAACAGATTTACCCATTCTGGCAAATTGTCACCATTCAAATACTGAGCTTTCTCCCTGCTCTGGGATCTTCTTCCTTTGCTGTTTGTGCTCAATCATGTCCTGGCAGATATCATAGTGTTCAAAACTGATTATTCCTGCTTTTGTGTGAGGCTTAAGGATCCTGGATCCTTGATATTCTGGGTTTCCATCCCTGTTGGACACTTGTCTCGAGGACAGGCAAAGCAGGGCACTTTGCTGGCACTTGGTGCTCTCAGGAAACACCTCCCTGCTTCTGTTCCCTGGCTTGGCAGTTCCATGGGGTAGCAAGGGTAGGGAGGCAGAAGTACACATGTGGAAAAGCAGTGGAAGAACAAAGCAGTAAACCAACCCATAAATAATCCAACTATTGGATCAGCAAAATATTTCACTGGGTGAGCTCCATAAAATGCCCCAAACTCTACTAAACCACATTTCCACCCTTGATATAACAGAAAAAGCCTTCAATTTGGGTAATTTTGTGATCAGGTTACAAAACAAGCCAAAATGATCCTAAATATCACGTACAAATCAAACTTAGGGTAGAAAAGCTCATGTTCTTACTGTTGAATTTTGAACCCATGGTAAATTTCTGATAGCTCATCAAACCTGCAGTGACTGTGTTTGTGGCATTAGGTTGATCAAAAAATAAGAAATCAATCTTATGCATTTCTTATTAAAAAACCCAACTCCCCCCCAAAAAACAGATCATACTTTGATTTAGGTCCTTATCATCTGATAGCCTTAACTTCATGGCTATGTAAGAAGATGGAGGGAATGATTTATTGTTGACTGTCATTCTTTCTGGAGATGAATAATCTTCTTCCTCAGTATTAAAGTGGCTTTCAGGCAAATCAATCAACCATAGATCATGTCATAAGACTGTCTGCTGATGTTAATAAAGCATTTGGTAATAAGGAGCTTTATGTGTTGTATTTATAGACACAGAAATGCTATAATGTCCTCTTTAAGAGGGGACAGCTTGCCTGTGGCATTGTTTAAAAATGAAGTTTAACACACAAGTTTCTTAATTCTTCAGCATATTTTATGTGCAGGAGACCAACAGTTTGCCAGAAATGGTGCCTCAAAGAAAGGGATCAAGTGAGGGTGACAAAAGTCAGCTGAAGATGCAGCCTGAGTAAGGGACACCACGTAAATTAATTATGGTGTTTCACTTTTATTTATAATTAGCACTCCTGTATATCCTAATGTTCCTACCTAACCCAAAGATTGCCTTTTAGGTTGTAAGGAAGAGAGGGATTGATGTGGAACAGCATACATGTTAAGGCTTACTTTAAACCTGCCTGTTCTCCATTGTATATATCATAAAATGACAAGAAAATGGAATGTCAGGACTGCAGAATACACAACATTGCCCCGTGGAACTCCAGCACAAGCACACAGTAATTTCCAGGTCAGATATGCTCAGGAGTGGGTAATTTAAATTATCTATGAATTCTTTCAAGCTACTGAAAATTCATTACCTCCATATCTCCAATAATAAGAGAAAATGACATTTACTGCAGAATTTAAATATTTAGAGGAAAGACTGAGTAATGACTTATGATCATCAAATTCAGTTTTGTAATTGAACAATGAAGGAATAAAGAATTAGAAGTACATCAAGAGGCCCTGGGAAATTGGGAAAGTGAATTCTTTCTAAATCCTAAAATTTTGACTTAAACTATTTGCATGCATCAAATGTTGAGCCCTGCAAGCTGATCTTTGTGATTTGGACATGCCTTTCTGTGAGCACTTTTTCAGTAGAGGTTGGCCACTGAGAAATAGCTTCAATAAATAACATTTAAGGAAACAATTCAATAGGATTCCTCAGCTTTAAAGGATTCCTCAGAACATTTGGAGTGACTGGCACAATCCTGTCTAACATTTGCAGACATTTTCCTTACTGAGCAGAGGCTTTCCCTGTGGGAATGAAAAAGCCAAAGCCAGGAACGCTGACACCACAAGGAGAGATGGATAAGGCACAGCCAAAGCAGCAACCACGTTGGGAAGCTCCTTGTAGTACAAAAAATTCAATTTTGAACCACAGGTGGTGGAAAATCAGATACTTGAAGGATTCAGAAACTCTTTGCAGGGGCATTGAAATGTGCAAGTAAAGTGATCTGGGCAGCTCTGAGTTTTGTGCTCACAAGGAAACAATTTAATTGTTGGTGGTTCAAAGATTGAGAGAGTGCAGTGAAAAAATAGGAAGAGATAATGGATCACTGATCAGTTTGATTGGATTTGGAACAATTATGGAGAAAGTGGTCGCAGAATCATGGAATTGTTAAGGTTGGAAGGGACTTTTAAGACCAGCAAGTCCAACCATCAACCCAACCCCACCCACGAGTTCCCCATGTCACATTTACCCTGGTGTGCTGCAGTGTGGGGGCAGAGTCAGCCTGGACATTTCCCTCTCTAAGATTAATAAATCCCTAAAAATTTCATTGCAATAATTTAATTGTAATTCATGTTTTTTTTTTTTTTCCTTCTCCCCCCCTTTTCTATTTTGTTTCCTATTTTCTTTCTAGATATTGAAGAGAGTTAGGATTTAGCAGCTCCTGTGTGGACTTAGGTGAGGAAGGCAGTTAGATTGGTTACCTGGTTATGCTGTGGAGTTATTTCCTACCCTGATGGCACTGAATTAGATTGCTGGAGTACAACCTTTACAATCTGTCACTTCTCCAGATCTTTTACGTGCCGTTGATATCATCCTAGAAATTTCAATCACTAGAGTAGGAATAGCTCTGGAAATTATTGATGTCTATAATAAGGTAATATGTCACAGCAACAATGTCATTTTTGTATGGATTCCAGCTGGTGTAGATATTAAAGGAAATGAAATGGGAGATAAAGCAGTCAAAAAAGCTTTGCAAAATAATTCAGAAGTCATTGAGAAAGAGAATTCGGTCAGTCAACAAACAAAAAAGCAAAGCCAAACTACTAATTCTGGCAGCTGAAGGTTAAAAAAGGATAAGGTAATTTACAGGAGAAGAATATTCTGCTTCTGTGCCCAGCTACCAAACCCCACAGAAATGGCCATAAAACAGTGCCCAAGAACCAAATGTGTGAGCAGACTAATTCCACCCAGGTCTTTTCTTAGATGCTGGTCCCTACAAGGACATCCTCACCCCAAACTGCTCCAGAGTAAACTCATTATAACAGACAGAACAGTGCTGAGCTGTGCACAGGTTTTTACACAGCATTTAAGAAACCTAATATTTCTCCAAGTGGACATGTTCTCTTATTTGAATAATTTGTATTAAATCCAAATAAAGAAGATCCAAGAGGAATGAAAACTCCAGCTTTACCCCATAGTTTACAGTAGCTAAAACTATTTTTATTGCAGGAGCTAAAACTATTAAGTCAATCTTCCATTTTTTCAGCTGAAGAATAAGTAAGATATTAATACCATGTAGTTTAGAGTATATGCTTTCTTCAATGATGGTATTTACCTTTCTAAAAATTGGTAAAAATGGGATATAAAGCTCATCTGAAGACATGCTAGATACCTTTGCAGAAAAAAAATGAACAAACCTATCTGAAGATACACTCCCAAATCAGCCCTCTGACAATGAAAATCAGGGTGCACAGACACACACAGGAACATAAATACAGGTAGAATGTAGATTTTTGGAAAAGACCAAAAGGAGGAAGGGCCATGATCAGAGCACAATCCTCTTTACTGTTGAAGAAAGAGCATATTTAACATAGAGAGCATTGAGGGGTAATATCATCAACAGAGACACAGCAGGGAGAAAGCCTGGTTTTGGTTTTAAAATCAGGTGGGGGCAGCTGACACCTGCCCATGCCCTTATGGAACACCCTTTCAATGCCCTGATGCCAACACCAAAGACTTTCCATCATGGAAACCTTAATAAACCTTTTTGACCATCAGCTCTGGTCCCTTCTCCTCCCTCTCCCATGACCACAATTTCCTGCACACAAGGGCAGGAAAGAGAGACCTGAGAACTGAAGTGGAAAAATCCTTATGACTTATAAAATCTGGAGGTGGTGAGTTGTGTACTGTGTAAATCACCTTTTAAAAATCGGTACATGTTTTAACAGGAGTTCAAACATTAAAAGGAAAATTTAAAAATGAAAGTAAAAGGAACGGAAAAAGGAAAGTTGAAAATATTTTACCGCCCTCCTGTGGCTAACTGCGAGATGGACAAGAACTGAGAGTTTTCAGAGTGTAAAAGTTTTATTTCTTTATCTCTCCTCAAATCTCCTCAAAATATGCCAGATATTAGAAACTTAAAATGTCCAGGAGAAGATAATATAGATATATTTCAAAACCAGAACAAGTATACAAATGTATGAACATCTGCAAATCTTTCTGTCCCTCCCCAAGTTCAGGCAGTGAATTCCTGGTGTGGAGATAGGTATATTCTTAGAATTTTATTCCTGGGATATTAAATTTTATTATGATCTTGAGATATTTAATCAGTCCTAGCCCGTTTTTTTTTTTTTTTTTAATTTTTATTTTTTTCAATAGGTGAATAGTGGGGAGCCTCAAAAACATCTTTTGATTTAACAGGAAAGGCTGAACACAGTGAACTGTATTGATGTCAATTAACTGAATCTGTACACCCAACATCAAAGCATCACCATCTCCAAGCACACCAACATTGTACTCTTGTGCCAATGCTCAGCCAGAAGGGTCCAGGGCATGTTTTTTCTAAATTGTTAATATAGCCTGACCTAAGGGAACACTTTCCATGAATCACTTATGACAATAGCTTTTAGATAACCTTAAACATTTTTTTTTATATTGCCCCACTAACAATTAAAATTCATCCATACTAGTTCTCCATCAGATCCAGGTCACTGCAAGGTAACCACTCTCTTAATGCATTTGCATCAAATGGTTTTGGGTCTTGTCTGAAAATTAGAGATGCCTTTCCATGCCTCCTCGAGGGGAAGTAAAATCAAACACTACATATGATGTGTCCCCCAGAATTCCTAAATCCAGCAACTGTTCACTGCCACAGTGGCTGCTGGGATGCTTTGGGACAAGGGGGTAACACCCAGAGCTCAGAGATCCCCGCGTGGTGCCCTGCAGGAGCAGCAGCTCTGCTGGAAACTACCCTGACCCCAAAGGCTTAACCCCTGTAGAGCCGTGCCAGACACCTGCAGCACCCTCAGGTGAACCCCAGCAGGGTTTCCAGGGTGCCCAACAGACCCCTCCGGACTGGAATGGTCTCTGTGGTGCTGCTGCAGCTTAGCCCAGGGCCTGACCACAGAGTGTGGCTGGAGCTGCCCTGCCCTGTGCTGCTCCTGCCCAGAGACACAGAACACACACATCTCAGATTTTGTCCTGCACAAAACCCGTTTGCTCTGCTGTTTATTAATTTCTCAGTCAGCTGTGCAAAAACATCTATAATATCACTTTCAACCCAGGCTGTGAAATGGCCAAGAAAACAAGTGTTCACTTCTCTGGGGACGGCCGCACTCCGCTCCCTCCGAACGCTCCGGTGCCCCTGCTCCGGGGGATATTCCACTATCGCTCTCCTTCTGTTGAGACAGATGACTGCAAACATGCTCTTCTCACAAGCAGAGAAATGTTTCCTCTGAATCACAGCAAACTATGTCTGTCAGCTGCTCATTTCCTCACAGTGCTTCATTGTATGTTTGGTATCGAATTGTATTTTTCGCATGATATTTTCTTGCCTTATTTGAAATGGCAAAAAAATCCCAAACAAAACAAAAACACTGAAAAACGCAAGGAAAAGGACTGAGCTGTTTGATTGCTGTGGTATGGGATTTCTGTGAGTAGCTGCATTTTACACATTGCTGAATATCTGTACGGAGGAGCTCAGCAGCTCTCAGGACATACCTGTGAATAATTGACAAAATCCATTCTTCTGAGCCTGAACTCCTCTTCTGAAGCTCTCTGAACTTGGGCAGCCTGGGAAAAAAAAAGAGAATTTCTCATTTTTTTGCTCTGTTATGCTCTGCTGTTCCTCCAACAGCTCCTGAACTTCTGTGACAATAAAACATTAACTATGGAGCAGCAACTGCAAAAGTTCCTTTATCAAATCCCATCCCTAACTGCTATCCAGTAATATCACACACAATATCCTTGTGCAGGCAAAACACTCTATGATTTCAGGTACTTCATTCACAACTTCAGCTCCCTGTAAAATGCAGCTACTAAATGAGAGACCAAATTAGAATTTGGATCTCAGAAGTAGTTGATCCTTGAGAATTTTATTCCTATTATGACTTATACAAAAATACAGCTTTGCTTCTCTACAAACAACTTTTCTGCCACATTTTTATCTGCTCAATAATTTTGTCCTTGTGGAAATGACAACTATCAATTCCACCTGGGTAATATAAATGTGCTTGAAGAAAACAAAATGTCACTGCTTTCATTTACAAGGGCAGCAGATAAAAGTCAACTCATTACAGAGTATTTAAAGCTCAACTCCAAACTTACTATGAATTACTTTCTAAATCTAAATGCCAATATTATACTTAGGTGTATTGATTCAGACATATAAACCTATTTAACTCTCTGGGTCAGAGTTTGTTTTTCTTTCATCAGGAACAGATTACTAAGGCAAGGAGAACAGTGGTGGATTTGGATAATGGAAAGAGTTTGCCTCGAGTGCCCAGCTTCATTAGGAGGTGACAAAAGCCTGGGATTGCAATGCATGTGGCATTTTGATGCATGTACCAGGCCATTCTTATATTTTACATAATGCTCAACTCTGAAATTAGACGCTGAAACTCTGATTGGAAGCACCACTTTGACATACACAAACAGGCTTGAAGCTAAACAAATTCTTCATTGTATTGATGCTTCAGAGAGGCCCCTCTAAATGCAGTTAATTGGGCAGGAATCATTGCATCAAAGACCAACCCACACAGTGGAGTTCGTTAGTCACTCTTTGCCATTCCTTAAGGAATTACCTGCCTTCAAATTCTAATGAGAATCACAACTCTCTACAAACACAGGTTTTGTATCCCCACCCCCTCAGATGCATCTGCTACATGACCTTGGCTACAGCAGCGGCTCTAACAATTCCCTGAAAGATTTCAGAGCTTTTCTAAGGACTCTGGGAAAACTAAATTACTCCCCTGAAATCCCACAGACAAAACTCACCACTAAAACCCAAAACCAACCAAATTTTCACTCAAAACAACGCCTTAGCAACAGGCAGAGGGATGAGAGAATAACTGCAAGGAAACAAAAAAAAGAGTGAATATATTCTAAGGAGGACCAACACTCACAGTTCTCCTTCCCAGAGCTGTTTGTCCTGCTCTGGAGCGGGAGGAGACCCGGCCCAGCCCCAGCTGAGTTCCCAGCTGGCAGAGCTGGGGGAAGCGTGTCCTCACGCCTGGTGGGATTACAAATAACACCCTCAGGGCTCCTATGGGATTAAAAATCACCCCCTCACAGGGGGAGCTTCTCCCCACTGCCCCTACCCAAGGGGGGTGGGGGAAGATGGAAGGGCTGGAAATAAAAGAGTGAGATTGAGCATAAGGATGTGTCCCTGCCCTGTGGGTGAGGAATGTGCTGTTACACTGCGGAAACCTGCTGAAATTACTCATAAACTGAATCAGTGTTCTCCCAGCCAAGCCTGGTTTGCCCACAGGTCATTGGTAAGCAGGAGGAGATGTCAGGCAGCATCTTCTATATTTGCCTATTTTGCTTAGTCTTTGTTCACCCTTTTGCTGGAAACACCCGACAGTGAATTTGGAGAAGTGCTCTGTGACCTTCCAGGCCATTTTTTCCCCCAAAGGGCAGCATTATCTGGTAAAACTGAACAGTTCTGAGGAACCTTCTTGCAGACACTGCCTGGCTGAATGTCTGAAGGAGCATTTTAATAGTGTTAAGCAGCTCTGGTGATCCAGCTCTAAATGTTTACCCACAGCAGAATTAACAGAAAGATGTTCAGCTGCAGCTGTGCAAGCATTTGCTGCTTCCTTCTGGTTTGTTTCTGCCCTCCCAGTAAATTCAGGTACAAACACTTCAAACTGTGGGAACTGAATGTTTATGATGGGGATTAAACTAAGGGAGACCAGCACTTTCCTTGTGGAAGTTCTGAGCCAAAGGAAGTTTTGTTTCCTAAATGCTATGGTGGTTTTGTCTCCTTTTCCAACCATGAAGAAAATCATAGTAGTCATTGATATATGTAGTAGCAATTTATGATTACTCAAGATATCAATTCTGATTTATTTTTGATGATTATATTTCCAACTGACTTCAAAGCATTGGTCCCAACTGAAATTGTAGCCAAGCAGTGAGCAGTAAAAATGCTGTGTTTGGGTTGCTATTACATATTTATAGTATTGGATATGATGTGTAGTTTCAGACTGGAGATTATCCATGCAAAGCATTGTCTTGAAACACATTCTCAAGTAACCAGCAGATGATTTGCCATGCTACTGTGAAACACTTCTAGGCTGGCATACAGAAAGAAAGCTGATCAGTGGTCAAATATCTCCATATTTCATTCCTGCAACAAAGAGAGGGAATCACACAGCAATCTTTCAATGTTTTTCATCCAGAATGGCATCTGAGGGAAATTCCCAACCCTGTGTTTTAGCAAGCCCTGTGGTACCTATTTTAGGTCCTGTGAGCAAAGGAACTTTTGCTGCTCTGTTTGTGGGAGATGTCTGCTCACATGGACAGGGATTTCTGCTCCCAGGAGGGCTGGAAGAGCTGAGTCTGGGAGATGATTACAAGTGGGCTTTGCTGGTGACATTCTTCACTCTCAGCTCTTCTCAGCAGGCTGGAATGAACGTTATTTCCTTAATTAGTTCAGTGATACAGGATGGTGGCAATGTCTGTGCTCCTCTCTGTGGGCTTGTTCAGGACAACCTCGGGGGCAGCGTGGCCATAACAGAGCCTGAACATGCTGGGTGGAGGAACCTCAGCTCAAAACGCCCTGAGCTGCTCCCATTTCTTGTCTGAGATGATGAATATGCTCGCTGGGAGAGTTCCCTCAGTGCAAGAGGATGTGATTGTGGATACCTGACAGCCTGCCGAGACTCTGCATCCAACCTGCAGGGGAAGGAGGGATGGCTGGGCACAGCTCGGGTGCTGGTAGGGCAGCAGTGGTGCTGGCAGGGTGGCAGTGGTGCTGGCAGGGCGGCAGTGGTGCTGGTAGGGCGGCAGTGGTGCTGGTAGGGCGGCAGTGGTGCTGGTAGGGCGGCAGTGGTGCTGGCAGGGTGGCAGTGGTGCTGGCAGGGTGGCAGTGGTGCTGGTAGGGTGGCAGTGCTGGCAGGGTGGCAGTGGTGCTGGTAGGGCAGCAGTGGTGCGGGGAGGGTGGCAGTGGTGCTGGCAGGGCGGCAGTGGTGCTGGTAGGGTGG
>JACBWW010000723.1:0-23904 GCA_020086605.1 Lanius collurio | reverse complement strand
CAGCACCACTGCCACCCTGCCAGCACCACTGCTGCCCTACCAGCACCACTGCCGCCCTGCCAGCACCACTGCCACCCTGCCAGCACCACTGCCGCCCTGCCAGCACCACTGCCACACTGCCAGCACCACTGCCACCCTGCCAGCACCACTGCCGCCCTACCAGCACCACTGCCACCCTGCCAGCACCACTGCCACCCTGCCAGCACCACTGCCACACTGCCAGCACCACTGCCATCCTGCCAGCACCACTGCCGCCCTGCCAGCACCACTGCCACCCTGCCAGCACCCGAGCTGTGCCCAGCCATCCCTCCTTCCCCTGCAGGTTGGATGCAGAGTCTCAGCAGGCTGTCAGATATCCACAATTACATCCTCTTGCACTGAGGGAACCCCCCCAGTGAGCATATTCATCATCTCAGACAAGAAATGGGAGCAGCTCAGGGCGTTTTGAGCTGTGGTTCCTCCACCCAGCATGTTCAGGCTCTGTTATGGCCACGCTGCCCCCGAGGTTGTCCTGAACAAGCCCACAGAGAGGAGCACAGACATTGCCACCATCCTGTATCACTGAACTAATTAAGGAAATAACGTTCATTCCAGCCTGCTGAGAAGAGCTGAGAGTGTAGAATGTCACCAGCAAAGCCCACTTGTAATCATCTCCCAGACTCAGCTCTTCCAGCCCTCCTGGGAGCAGAAATCCCTGTCCACATGAGCAGACATCTCCCACAAACAGAGCAGCAAAAGCTCCTTTGCTCACAGGACCTAAAATAGGCCTTGCTAAAACACAGCGTTGGGAATTTCCCTCAGATGCCATTCTGGATGAAAAACGTTGAAAAATTGCTATGTGATTCCCTCTCTTTGTTGCAGGAATGAAATATGGAGATATTTGACCACTGATCAGCTTTCTTTCTGTATGCCAGCCTAGAAGTGTTTCCCAGTAGCATAGCAGATCATCTGCTGGTTACTTGAGAGTGGGTTTCAAGACAATGTTTTGCATGGATAATCTCCAGTCTGAAACTACACATCATATCCAATACTATAAATATGTAATAGCAACCCAAACACAGCATTTTTACTGCTCACTGCTTGGCTACAATTTCAGTTGGGACCAATGCTTTGAAGTCAGTTGGAAATATAATCATCAAAAATAAATCAGAATTGATATCTTGAGTAAACATAAATTGCTACTACATATATCAATGACTACTATGATTTTCTTCATGGTTGGAAAAGGAGACAAAACCACCATAGCATTTAGGAAACAAAACTTCCTTTGGCTCAGAACTTCCACAAGGAAAGTGCTGGTCTCCCTTAGTTTAATCCCCATCATAAATATTCAGTTCCCACAGTTTGAAGTGTTTGTACCTGAATTTACTGGGAGGGCAGAAACAAACCACAAGGAAGCAGCAAATGCTTGCACAGCTGCAGCTGAACATCTTTCTGTTAATTCTGCTGTGGGTAAACATTTAGAGCTGGATCACCAGAGCTGCTTAACACTACTAAAATGCTCCTTCAGACATTCAGCCAGGCAGTGTCTGCAAGAAGGTTCCTCAGCACTGTTCAGTTTTACCAGATAATGCTGCCCTTTGGGAGAAAAAATGGCCTGGAAGGTCACAGAGCACTTCTCCAAATTCACTGTTGGGCGTTTCCAGCAAAAGGGTGAACAAAGACTAAGCAAAATAGGCAAATATAGAAGATGCTGCCTGACATCTCCTCCTGCTTACCAATGACCTGTGGGCAAACCAGGCTTGGCTGGGAGAACACTGACTTAGTTTATGAGTAATTTCAGCAGGTTTCTGCAGTGTGAAGCAAAGGCAAAGTGTAACAGCACATTCCTCACCCACAGGGCAGGGACACATCCTTATGCTCAATCTCACTCTTTTATTTCCAGCCCTTCCATCTTCCCCCACCCCCCTTGGGTAGGGGCACTGGGGAGAAGCTCCCCCTGTGAGGGGGTGATTTTTAATCCCATAGGAGCCCTGAGGGTGTTATTTGTAATCCCACCAGGTGTGAGGACACGCTTCCCCCAGCTCTGCCAGCTGGGAACTCAGCTGGGGCTGGGCTGGGTCTCCTCCTGCTCCAGAGCAGGACAAACAGCTCTGGGAAGGAGAACTGTGAGTGTTGGTCCTCCTTAGAATATATTCACTCTTTTTTTTGTTTCCTTGCAGTTATTCTCTCATCCCTCTGCCTGTTGCTAAGGCGTTGTTTTGAGTGAAAATTTGGTTGGTTTTGGGTTTTAGTGGTGAGTTTTGTCTGTGGGATTTCAGGGGAGTAATTTAGTTTTCCCAGAGTCCTTAGAAAAGCTCTGAAATCTTTCAGGGAATTGTTAGAGCCGCTGCTGTAGCCAAGGTCATGTAGCAGATGCGTCTGAGGGGGTGGGGATACAAAACCTGAGTTTGTAGAGAGTTGTGATTCTCATTAGAATTTGAAGGCAGGTAATTCCTTAAGGAATGGCAAAGAGTGACTGACGAACTCCACTGTGTGGGTTGGTCTTTGATGCAATGATTCCTGCCCAATTAACTGCATTTAGAGGGGCCTCTCTGAAGCATCAATACAATGAAGAATTTGTTTAGCTTCAAGCCTGTTTGCGTATGTCAAAGTGGTGCTTCCAATCAGAGTTTCAGCGTCTAATTTCAGAGTTGAGCATTATGTAAAATATAAGAATGGCCTGGTACATGCATCAAAATGCCACATGCATTGCAATCCCAGGCTTTTGTCACCTCCTAATGAAGCTGGGCACTCGAGGCAAACTCTTTCCATTATCCAAATCCACCACTGTTCTCCTTGCCTTAGTAATCTGTTCCTGATGAAAGAAAAACAAACTCTGACCCAGAGAGTTAAATAGGTTTATATGTCTGAATCAATACACCTAAGTATAATATTGGCATTTAGATTTAGAAAGTAATTCATAGTAAGTTTGGAGTTGAGCTTTAAATACTCTGTAATGAGTTGACTTTTATCTGCTGCCCTTGTAAATGAAAGCAGTGACATTTTGTTTTCTTCAAGCACATTTATATTACCCAGGTGGAATTGATAGTTGTCATTTCCACAAGGACAAAATTATTGAGCAGATAAAAATGTGGCAGAAAAGTTGTTTGTAGAGAAGCAAAGCTGTATTTTTGTATAAGTCATAATAGGAATAAAATTCTCAAGGATCAACTACTTCTGAGATCCAAAGTCTAATTTGGTCTCTCATTTAGTAGCTGCATTTTACAGGGAGCTGAAGTTGTGAATGAAGGACCTGAAATCATAGAGTGTTTTGCCTGCACAAGTATATTGTGTGTGATATTACTGGATAGCAGTTATGGATGGGATTTGATAAAGGAACTTTTGCAGTTGCTGCTCCATAGTTAATGTTTTATTGTCACAGAAGTTCAGGAGCTGTTGGAGGAACAGCAGAGCATAACAGAGAAAAAAAATGAGAAATTCTCTTTTTTTTTTCCCTGGCTGCCCAAGTTCAGAGAGCTTCAGAAGAGGAGTTCAGGCTCAGAAGAATGGATTTTTTCAATTATTCACAGGTATGTCCTGAGAGCTACTGAGCTCCTCAGTACAGATATTCAGCAATGTGTAAAATGCAGCTACTCACAGAAATCCCATACCATAGCAATCAAACAGCTCAGTCCTTTTCCTTGGGTTTTTCAGTGTTTTTGTTTTGTTTGGGATTTTTTTGCCATTTCAAATAAGGCAAGAAAATATCATGCGAAAAATACAATTCGATACCAAACATACAATGAAGCACTGTGAGGAAATGAGCAGCTGACAGACATAGTTTGCTGTGATTCAGAGGAAACATTTCTCTGCTTGTGAGAAGAGCATGTTTGCAGTCATCTGTCTCAACAGAAGGAGAGCAAGAGTGGAATATCCCCCGGAGCAGGGGCACCGGAGCGTTCGGAGGGAGCGGAGTGCGGCCGTCCCCAGAGAAGTGAACACTTGTTTTCTTGGCCATTTCACAGCCTGGGTTGAAAGTGATATTATAGATGTTTTTGCACAGCTGACTGAGAAATTAATAAACAGCAGAGCAAACGGGTTTTGTGCAGGACAAAATCTGAGATGTGTGTGTTGTGTGTCTCTGGGCAGGAGCAGCACAGGGCAGGGCAGCTCCAGCCACACTCTGTGGTCGGGCCCTGGGCCAAGCTGCAGCAGCACCACAGAGACCATTCTAGTCCATAGGGGTCTGTTGGGCACCCTGGAAACCCTCCTGGGGTTCACCTGAGGGTGCTGCAGGTGTCTGGCACGGCTCTACAGGGGTTAACCCTTTGGGGTCAGGGTAGTTTCCAGCAGAGCTGCTGCTCCTGCAGGGCACCACGCGGGGATCTCTGAGCTCTGGGTGTTACCCCCTTGTCCCAAAGCATCCCAGCAGCCACCGTGGCAGTGAACAGTTGCTGGATTTAGGAATTCTGGGGGACACATCATATGTAGTGTTTGATTTTACTTCCCCTCGAGGAGGCGTGGAAAGGCATCTCTAATTTTCAGACAAGACCCAAAACAATTTGATGCAAATGCATTAAGAGAGTGGTTACCTTGCAGTGACCTGGATCTGATGGAGAACTAGTATGGATGAATTTTAATTGTTAGTGGGGCAATATAAAAAAAAAATTAAGGTTATCTAAGAGCTATTGTCATAAGTGATTCATGGAAAGTGTTCCCTTAGGTCAGGCTGTATTTTGATTATTAGCAATTTAGAAAAAACATGCCCTGGACCCTTCTGGCTGAGCATTGGCACAAGAGTACAATGCTGGTGTGCTTGGAGATGGTGATGCTTTGATGTTGGGTGTACAGATTCAATTAATTGACATCAATACAGTTCACTGTGTTCAGCCTTTCCTGTTAAATCAAAAGATGTTTTTGAGGCTCCCCACTATTCACCTATTGAAAAAAATAAAAATAAAAAAAAAAAAAAAAAAAAAAAAAAACGGGCTAAGACTGATTAAATATCTCAAGATCATAATAAAATTTAATATCCCAGGAATAAAATTCTAAGAATAAACCTATCTCCACACTAGGAATTCACTGCCTGAACTTGGGGAGGGACAGAAAGATTTGCAGATGTTCATACATTTATATACTTGTTCTTGTTTTGAACTATATATATATTATCTTCTCCTGGACATTTTAAGTTTCTAATATCTGGCATATTTTGAGGAGATTTGAGGACAGATAAAGAAATAAAACTTTTACACTCTGAAAACTCTCAGTTCTTGTCCATCTCGCATTTAGCCACAGGAGGGCGGTAAAATATTTTCAACTTCCTTTTTCCGTTCCTTTTACTTTCATTTTTAAATTTTCCTTTTAATGTTTGAACTCCTGTTAAAACATGTACCGATTTTTAAAAGGTGATTTACACAGGACACAACTCACCACCTCCAGATTTTATAAGTCATAAGGATTTTTCCACTTCAGTTCTCAGGTCTCTCTTTCTGCCCTTGTGTGCAGGAAATTGTGGTCATGGGAGAGGGAGGAGAAGGGACCAGAGCTGATGGTCAAAAAGGTTTATTAAGGTTTCCATGATGGAAAGTCTTTGGTGTTGGCATCAGGGCATTGAGAGGGTGTTCCATAAGGGCATGGGCAGGTGTCAGCTGCCCCCACCTGATTTTAAAACCAAAACCAGGCTTTCTCCCTGCTGTGTCTCTGTTGATGATATTACCCCTCAATGCTCTCTATGTTAAATATGCTTTTTCTTCAACAGTAAAGAGGATTGTGCTCTGATCATGGCCCTTCCTCCTTTTGGTCTTTTCCAAAAATCTACATTTTACCTGTATTTATGTTCCTGTGTGTGTCTGTGCACCCTGATTTTCATTGTCAGAGGGCTGATTTGGGAGTGTATCTTCAGATAGGTGTGTTCATTTTTTTTCTGCAAAGGTATCTAGCATGTCTTCAGATGAGCTTTATATCCCATTTTTACCAATTTTTAGAAAGGTAAATACCATCATTGAAGAAAGCATATACTCTAAACTACATGGTATTAATATCTTACTTATTCTTCAGCTGAAAAAATGGAAGATTGACTTAATAGTTTTAGCTCCTGCAATAAAAATAGTTTTAGCTACTGTAAACTATGGGGTAAAGCTGGAGTTTTCATTCCTCTTGGATCTTCTTTATTTGGATTTAATACAAATTATTCAAATAAGAGAACATGTCCACTTGGAGAAATATTAGGTTTCTTAAATGCTGTGTAAAAACCTGTGCACACCTCAGCACTGTTCTGTCTGTTATAATGAGTTTACTCTGGAGCAGTTTTGGGGGAGGATGCCCTTGTAGGGACCAGCATCTAAGAAAAGGCATTGCAGGACCTGGGTGGAATTAGTCTGCTCACACATTTGGTTCTTGGGCACTGTTTTATGGCCATTTCTGTGGGGTTTGGTAGCTGGGCACAGAAGCAGAATATTCTTCTCCTGTAAATTACCTTATCCTTTTTTAACCTTCAGCTGCCAGAATTAGTAGTTTGGCTTTGCTTTTTTGTTTGTTGACTGACCGAATTCTCTTTCTCAATGACTTCTGAATTATTTTGCAAAGCTTTTTTGACTGCTTTATCTCCCATTTCATTTCCTTTAATATCTACACCAGCTGGAATCCATACAAAAATGACATTGTTGCTGTGACATATTACCTTATTATAGACATCAATAATTTCCAGAGCTATTCCTACTCTAGTGATTGAAATTTCTAGGATGATATCAACGGCACGTAAAAGATCTGGAGAAGTGACAGATTGTAAAGGTTGTACTCCAGCAATCTAATTCAGTGCCATCAGGGTAGGAAATAACTCCACAGCATAACCAGGTAACCAATCTAACTGCCTTCCTCACCTAAGTCCACACAGGAGCTGCTAAATCCTAACTCTCTTCAATATCTAGAAAGAAAATAGGAAACAAAATAGAAAAGGGGGGGAGAATAACAAAAAAAAAAAAAAAAAAAAAAAAAAAAAAAAAAAAAAAAAAACACATGAATTACAATTAAATTATTGCAATGAAATTTTTAGGGATTTATTAATCTTAGAGAGGGAAATGTCCAGGCTGACTCTGCCCCCACACTGCAGCACACCAGGGTAAATGTGACATGGGGAACTCGTGGGTGGGGTTGGGTTGATGGTTGGACTTGCTGGTCTTAAAAGTCCCTTCCAACCTTAACAATTCCATGATTCTGCGACCACTTTCTCCATAATTGTTCCAAATCCAATCAAACTGATCAGTGATCCATTATCTCTTCCTATTTTTTTCACTGCACTCTCTCAATCTTTGAACCACCAACAATTAAATTGTTTCCTTGTGAGCACAAAACTCAGAGCTGCCCACATCACTTTACTTGCACATTTCAATGCCCCTGCAAAGAGTTTCTGAATCCCTCAAGTATCTGATTTTCCACCACCTGTGGTTCAAAATTGAATTTTTTGTACTACAAGGAGCTTCCCAACGTGGTTGCTGCTTTAGCTGTGCCTTATCCATCTCTCCTTGTGGTGTCAGCGTTCCTGGCTTTGGCTTTTTCATTCCCACAGGGAAAGCCTCTGCTCAGTAAGGAAAATGTCTGCAAATGTTAGACAGACAGGATTGTGCCAGTCACTCCAAACGTTCTGAGGAGTCCTTTAAAGCTGAGGAATCCTATTGAACTGTTTCTTTAAATGCTATTTATTAAAGCTATTTCTTAGTGGCCAACCTCTACTGAAAAAGTGCTCACAGAAAGGCATGTCCAAATCACAAAGATCAGCTTGCAGGGCTCAACATTTGACACAAGCAAAGAGTTTAAGTCAAAATTTTAGGATTTAGAAAGAATTCACTTTCCCAATTTCCCAGGGCCTCTTGATGTACTTCTAATTCTTTATTCCTTCATTGTTCAATTACAAAACTGAATTTGATGATCATAAGTCATTACTCAGTCTTTCCTCTAAATATTTAAATTCTGCAGTAAATGTCATTTTCTCTTATTATTGGAGATATGGAGGTAATGAATTTTCAGTAGCTTGAAAGAATTCATAGATAATTTAAATTACCCACTCCTGAGCATATCTGACCTGGAAATTACTGTGTGCTTGTGCTGGAGTTCCACGGGGCAATGTTGTGTATTCTGCAGTCCTGACATTCCATTATCTTGTCATTTTATGATATATACAATGGAGAACAGGCAGGTTTAAAGTAAGCCTTAACATGTATGCTGTTCCACATCAATCCCTCTCTTCCTTATAACCTAAAAGGCAATCTTTGGGTTAGGTAGGAACATTAGGATATACAGGAATGCTAATTATAAATAAAAGTGAAACACCATAATTAATTTACGTGGTGTCCATTACTCAGGCTGCATCTTCAGCTGACTTTTGTCACCCTCACTTGATCCCTTTCTTTGAGACACCATTTCTGGCAAACTGTTGGTCTCTTGCACATAAAATATGCTGAAGAATTAAGAAACTTGTGTGTTAAACTAAACTTCATTTTTAAACAATGCCACAGGCAAGCTGTCCCCTCTTAAAGAGGACATTATAGCATTTCTGTGTCTATAAATACAACACATAAAGCTCCTTATTACCAAATGCTTTATTAACATCAGCAGACAGTCTTATGACATGATCTATGGTTGATTGATTTGCCTGAAAGCCACTTTAATACTGAGGAAGAAGATTATTCATCTCCAGAAAGAATGACAGTCAACAATAAATCATTCCCTCCATCTTCTTACATAGCCATGAAGTTAAGGCTATCAGATGATAAGGACCTAAATCAAAGTATGATCTGTTTTTTGGGGGGGAGTTGGGTTTTTTAATAAGAAATGCATAAGATTGATTTCTTATTTTTTGATCAACCTAATGCCACAAACACAGTCACTGCAGGTTTGATGAGCTATCAGAAATTTATCATGGTTCAAAATTCGACAGTAAGAACATGAGCTTTTCTACCCTAAGTTTAATTTGTACGTGATATTTAGGATCATTTTGGCTTGTTTTGTAACCTGATCACAAAATTACCCAAATTGAAGACTTTTTCTGTAATATCAAGGGTGGAAGTGTGGTTTAGTAGAGTTTGGGGCATTTTATGGAGCTCATCCAGTGAAATATTTTGCTGATCCAATAGTTGGATTATTTATGGGTTGGTTTACTGCTTTGTTCTTCCACTGCTTTTGCACATGTGTACTTCTGCCTCCCTCCCCTTGCTACCCCATGGAACTGCCAAGCCAGGGAACAGAAGCAGGGAGGTGTTTTCTGAGAGCACCAAGTGCCAGCAAAGTGCCCTGCTTTGCCTGTCCTCGAGACAAGTGTCCAACAGGGATGGAAACCCAGAATATCAAGGATCCAGGATCCTTAAGCCTCACACAAAAGCAGGAATAATCAGTTTTGAACACTATGATATCTGCCAGGACATGATTGAGCACAAACAGCAAAGGAAGAAGATCCCAGAGCAGGGAGAAAGCTCAGTATTTGAATGGTGACAATTTGCCAGAATGGGTAAATCTGTTCATGCCCTGTTGGGCTTTGGGGAAGTAAAAAGTGGTTTATAAATGAGGAAAAAAAAGTAGTATCAGAGTAGTATGGAAAAGAAAAAAAATTTAGAACTTTCTAGCAAAATTTTACCTTTGATATTTCTGTTTCTGCTTTTTGTGAAGTCTTTCTCCTTTCTGTGGAGTTTGGAGGACCCAGTGAATTAGGGGTTCCTTGGCAAATTTTGGTTTGCTTTTTAAAAAACCCTTATTGCTTTTAGCATTCTGGGATCTTTATTGAGGTTCTGATTTTCCTTACTCTACTGCTGTAAAGTCGCTGTAGCATTGCCTTATCAAGTGCAACTAATTAACATCAAAGGGATATTGTTATTCATTATGGCTCTATGATCAGTCATGTATCCCCTATATGCTGAATTGGCTCTTTTGAATCTCATTCCTTGTGCCTGCTTTAAGTCCCTTACAGATTGCACAGCACCACACAAGTTAATATGCACATGCATTTAAGTGGAAAATTACCTTTTCCTGAAGGACCATCAGCCCTGTCTGGTGGCATTTTCTATAAAATACAGACTCAGATATCACACTGCTAATGGGAGGAGCCTGCCTGTGCTTCACATCTCTGCTCCCCCTTGACTTAGCATGCCCATGATCAAAGCCCAGCCTGCACTGGATCTCCAGGGCTCTGCTTTCCTTGGCCACGAGTCACTGTTGCCTATGAGCACCCACAGGTGGGCAGGGACTGCAGGGATCCACACCCTGGCCATTTTCTGCCTCCCTGCCATCACAGTCCTCTGAGTCCACTCAGTCTGTGCAGAGAACTGTTGGGGAGGATGAGATAGAGAAACCTTGTAAATATGACTGCTTGGCAAAAGATTCTGAAAATATAAAACCTGTAAGTGAAATAGAAATGAAAGCTGGCTTTGAGATATGAGATACCGAGCTGTGAGTTACTGTACAACCAAAAAACAATGGGCTGGCCAGCTGAAGGAGAATCCCTCTGCATTGAGCAATGGCTTTAGCAGAGAAGAGGATGCTTCAGCAAAGTCCAAGGGTCAGAGAGACCCTGCCAGGGTGGCAGGGAAGGCAAAAGTAGTTTTAGAAAGTAGTTTTTAGGAGTTAAAATGTAACCCAGTATGGTAATGTAGTAGTTTTGATAGGTTGTGTGTAAATTCTATAAGGATTTCTGTCTTCTACAGATTGGATGTTGTACCATTACCATATTCAGTATAAGAAGAGATATAATATCATGGAACCAGACTTTTAGGTCTCTTATGCTCTCTCTTACACCCTTAAGCTCTCTACTCTTACTCTTACTCTTAAGCTCTTCTCTCTCTCTCTCCCTCTCTCTCTCTCTCTCTCTCTGGGCCATGCTCTGAGCTGTGGCAGCTCCAGCAGAGCTCCTGCACCCACGACCCTTGCAAATAAACTGCACCTTTCAGGAGCTGCCCTGAACTGCAGAAATCACCCGAGCCGACTGAGTCCCACAGCACCCCAATATACTTCCTACAAGAACCCTGCCCAGTTCCTGGAACGAAGAGGGAATTCCATCAGTGGAGCAGAAAAATGGCTGAAGCCAAGCCCTGAAACCACAGCTCTGTGGGTTTTCAGTTTTCTCTTGGCCAACACCTCAAACCAGGTCTGTTCCCAATATTCTGCAGGTTTGGAGGGAACCTGGACTCTCAGTGTTTGAGAAGGGAGTACAAACCATGCCAAAATGCAATGTCACACTTTTCAAAAGCTTGTGTATAGTTTTCCATTGGAAATAACTTCCCTGCCAATATGGAATCTCCTTAATTCCTGTCTCGTGAAGTGCACAGCTATATCCAGAGAAGTTTGGCTGGTTTTTAGTTAGATATGATGGGAATATATATGCACCCTTTCCCTGAATTTCCAGCATATTTATATACTAGCTTTATATGTTTATGCTTCTATAATGCCTTAGAGTTTCTTGGAAGCCAATTTACGTGTGGTAGATATACTTCTGGCTTCATAAAAGGTGTTCTGTGTGCATTTTATTTTCTTTTCTAATTCAAAGTATCTGAAATACAGTGAGGTTTGTGTTACAGTCCATAAAAATGACACTTTTCTGTTATAAAACTGAGATTGTGTTATGTGCTTTGGAGTGTTCTGAACTTCACCAGCGTTTGTTCACTGTTGCAAAAACTGACAAGAATGTCATTGGTACTAAGATGTAGATTTTGGGGAGTATCTGCTTACTCCAAAACCTGCACTTTTTTACAGTTAATTTGGTACCAAGTCAAGCAGAAACCACATCACTAAAAATACTTATTTTAAAGCTAAAAGGAGGTGTACTGTATTTATTAATTGGGAGTTTCTAACTTTGCCTTGAAAAAGTGAAAAAATGCTTTAAAATAGTGGCATGCTTTACTTTCAGACCAATGTAATACAGGCAGGTGCTAAAAGAGGTTCTCTATGATTTTAGTTTTGGCACATCAGCAAGGATATCTAGAACTCCAGCAGCTTGTTCTGGAGATCCACTCTGGTTTTTGAAAAAATTGAGAGCTTGTCAGTATGGCCCAAAGCTAAATAGCCATGTGCTTATTTTAAAATATTTAGAATCAGTTTATGAAAACAAACAAACAAAATCAGTGTTGAATCATTAGAGAGTTTTTTGATTCTAAGTAACTTTTGTAATTCTGTGAATAAATGAATCTCTTTAGAAAAGCCCATCTAGTTTGGGGATGTCTGATAACTCCAGGATTTTTTTTTACTCATCCTGCTTCTCACTCTTTTTTTTCCCTGTGGTCTTGCAGTGTTTTGACCACGATAATGAACTGTCTGCTCTTGCTGTTTGCCCCCTTCTCCTCTTGCTCAGCCTCTGCTTGGTTGGGTGGCTCATCCTGCCTGTGCTTATGTCAATCCTAAGCAAAGCAGCAGAGCGTGGGCATCCTGAGCCTGCCCTCTCCTCTTTGGAAACCTTTCCTTGCAGGTTCCCTTTGCTATCTGAGGTGGGCTTCTGCACTCATAAACTCCTCTTGAATGTGCAGCAAAAACTAAGGTTTGGGGGTTTTTTTTGTATGACTGATCTCCTCTAAGACATCATTTCTTCATCAAGTATTGTTTAAATGGCCTTCATATGTAACATCAATCTACCTGGTCTAAACATTGTGTAAATCACCATTTTCTTTTAACACCCTTTATGGCTGTATAGTAAACCAAGGTGACCGAAGTAAAACATCACAGAATAAGTTTAGAATTAATGCCAAATCATGATTAATATTAAATCAATATATTATTTTTCAAATCAAAGCTTTTTACAAGCTGGACATACATGCAAGTGCAGTCACACGTGTGCTGGGAATGCAGATGGACCAGGAGCAGTCTGTGACAGGTCAGTGCCTGTTCCTCAGCCAAGCTGAGCTCATTACCCAAAAGTGAACAGAAGACAGACAAGGAAAACACATTTATAGCGAATTCATCCCTCAGGTTTAGAGCCAGCATGAAATGGATGATCAGTTGGACTTAGAACTATAAAGTTGTATAAAAGTCTGCAGGTGACTTTTGTCACATTATTGTGACACTTGAGGAGATGCACAAACATGAGGAGCTGAGTACCTGTGGCAACTTTAACATTTGCATGAATTCTGCATCGTTATCCCTGGGAGTGCTCCCTCCTGAAGGGGCATGCAAAGGTCAGGATGAGAGAGAGACATTTCCCTGAAAAGGAATTGGAGCTGGGGTGATGCTGGAGAGGGGGGATGAACATTTGTGTCCCCAGCTGAACGTTCCAATTGCACCAAACACTTTGTACAAATGAGGGAGATAAAAATGGGTGAGGTTCACACTCACCTGGCAGCTCTGGGAAGAGGTGCCACGACTGCATGCAAATCTTTGGAAATCACTGGGCTTTCTCAAGTGGATGTGGGGGTTTTATAAAATTCAGTGGTTGATTAAAAATACGTGTTTCCCATGGCTGGGGGCAAAGCATAATTTGAATTTTGTATTTCTTCTATTTCTATGATTTCAGTATTAATGGTCTAGATAAGGATTGAAAAACTAATATACAGCAACATGTCACAAGAATTATGGAGATTTGCCTGCTAAGACCATTTCTTGTTAGAGAAAATTTCATCCCTTATAAAAATTGATATTTAATACAGCTTAGACTAAAATTATCAGTTAGAAATGCTTATTAGCATGAATACCATGACTCTTGTCTGATATATACTTTTGAATAAAGCATCCCATAGTGAATAAAGCATCCCATTACCTCTCCATAGGTAATAGAAAACTTGTTTTTCCATATTAGAAAATGTTTCAAAATAAAAACAAACCAAATGTGAACGGTAAGTTTTATTGTCTTTCTGTAGGCCAGGTCATACAAGGGCATCTGGGGATGGAAATGATGATAAATAAAGAGGAAAATTACCAAAGTTCTTATTATTCAGTATAAATGTTACTTAATTTGTATGTATTTAAATATGAATCACCATCAATATTGTTGTATAATATCATATACATTATATAAATATTATCATGTACTATTATTACTTAAACATGAATATTTGAATTTTGAAAGTTTACAGAAAGAGTTGGCAATGAAACAAGCACGTGTGACACCTCTCATAGTCATGTCCCCTGTGGAGGGCCAGGCAGACCTTTTTACATTTAAGACCAAAATGCCATCATTACTACTAATTTCCTAAGTGTTTCACCTCCACATTGTAGAGTTTGGCAGTATTTTTGTTGAATTTTCACATTTAAATAATTTTTAATAGATAAAAAAACATCCTGCATGCCAGCACCATAAAAATCTTTGTACCTGGTCAAATTGCTTGTCCAAGGAGTGCAACTGTTTTTTGTGGGGAAAAAGAGAAAAATTAATCAGTTCCCTAAAGATTCTAATTGTCATAAAAATCCAGTGTTAAACACGGTGCCTCTTTAGACTTTTTGGATTTCCCATAAGTTTGGAATAAGTCATCTTGTATTTGGTGCTGACTGAAAAATGTAATTTGACGTTTTTAAAATTAAAACCGTCATGGTATTTAAAGATGAACTTAAGCTCTGCTAATTCTATTAAACTGCAGGCTGCCAATGAGTTATAAAGTCTAATTAATCATTTTGTCAGCTTTGCCTTCTGAAGCTAGTCAATATAAATTTGAATAAATAGGAAGCTGTTGACCTAGACACCTCTGGATGTTCTGAATAAAGATGTGCCAGTAGTAAAACACTCCAACAATTACCTGCTTTGCACATAGTGTGCACAAATGTGGCAGGGAATTATATTCTAACACACAGGCGTGGCGTTAGTCTTAATTTAAATTATTTATTTGTGTTGATAAATAAAGGAATCTGGGCAGTCCTTCCTCCTGTGTTTTGTCAAGACAAGGGTTTTGAGGAGGAAAACTTTTTAGCCCAAGTTTGTCGCTGACACTGCAGTGTGACATGTCACATCAGGTTGCATCAATAGAGCCATGTTATGTAAAAGTAATGAAATGTGACTGATAGAACCCAAGATACTGTAACATACTCTAACTTAATGTGTCAGCATTTCTTTAATGGAGCCTTTCAGGAATGCTTTTTTTGGTAAAACACCTTAAAAAGTCAGTTACAAAGAGTGATGAGGAGAGAGGAAATCTTTGCACCCAGTTGCTGCAAGAAACACAGGAAATAATCTAAATAAAAATATTTCCAGTAATATATATATATATGTATAAATACATGAACTGTAAATTCAGAATGGTGAAAACTAGACACCATCCCAAATAATTCTCTGAGTTTATTTTATGAAATTGATTTCCTGATCATGCACAAGAGTTAAAACTTGCCTGTGTTTGACACAAGATTATCAAGATGTCACGCCCGCAGCATTGGAAGTCCTCTCTATCCAGCAGAAAATCTTAGATTTCCCTAATACATCCTAACGATCCAGGAAGCCTCATTTCCATTAAAAACAGCCCCGCAATCCTAGAAACAAAACGATTATTTACATTTATAGAGGTCAGATTGCATGTTTTCCCGAGTCCCTCGCTGAGCTTTTGAACCCGGGAAGGGCCCGGGTGAGGGATGTGACACATAAACCACCGGTGCCACCGCCATCCTTCTTCGGAGGAGGGGAGACACCGGGCTGTTTGTCTTCAGCAGATTAACAGGGAAGGTTGTTTTTGTTTGTCTGACTGGTCAAGGACAATTTACAGTTCAGTTACTCTGAAGGAAAGACTTGTTGATTTGAGAGCACTGCTGTTATAGCTGCAGGTGGAGGATGATGGATTCAGCCGTCACGGTGATGAACGGCCGCGCGCGCGCTGGCAACGCGCTAAATAAATAAAGCACTGCTGGGTCTGTTTGCTTCAGCTACTTAACAGCAAGGGCTGGCATGGAGGGGAGGCCTCTTCAGTGGGGGGACCAAGGGATTCAATGTTCCCTCTAGTCCAAACCTGTCCGGGGCTGTCTGGGAATGTACGGATTTGGGAAGAGGGAAAACGAGGACAGAAAATGAAAAGAACTCAAATTTTTCAATGGGAATTTTGAGTTCCACTAGGTCAAAGGCAAATCTTTATGCTTCCTGCAAAATATTCTCCTTACCTAGCTGAACACTTGTTTTCTCTATTTTTTCCTTGTCTTTGAATTTCTGAGACTCAAGTTGTTAAAAATCTGGTTTATCCCTTGGCTGTGGAAAACTTTTCTGTGTCGAACATTCTCTCTTGGAACAGCCACTGTGACAGAGTAGGCACAGATTCTCTTATAGGTTTAATTGATCTGTTAGCTCAGTTGCTTATTATCTGGTTTGATATTACCCTTGATAGCCATTATCATTCCATTAGAGGAGTCTTGTCAATTTTTAATTGCTTATCATTTAAGTTATATTCAATATACCTAACAAATCCTTTTTTACTCATCAGTGGGAATTGTTTGCTATGCTGCTAAGCTTTTAACTAATAGGGATTTTTCTGCTGTGTCATGTTACTTTTTATGATTTTTCTCTTGGTGATGTGAGATAAATCCCTGCTAACTGTTCTACTTCCACCATATTCTAGTCAATTGCACCGGTACAAATTTACATTTTAAATTAAAATTTATACACTTGAGAGGAACTATTAAAAACTGTAGAATAAATCAATAAAAAACCTATGTTTACCCTTGACTTTCCTGCACATCTCATTCCATGCTCTTCAGTGCAGGCAGGGTGCACAGGCTGATCTTGAATTTTCCAGCATGTCGTGGTGGAGGTAGCACTAATGCTGACAGATATTATACCTGCATAGCTGCTGAGAGATCAGGGATAGAAAATTGGGGAAAATTCATGTCCCCAACTCTAAATTTAAGCTCCATTTATCATTAGGAGGTGGTTCTGGGTGCTGCTCATTGTAGCTGAGTGTCTCTTTGTTGAATTTATTTGTTAGATCAAGAACTGTCATATTCATATTTCACATATTTTCATTGTTCAAGAAGCAGAGATCTAGATTGAGAGATCATATATCCAGAGTCAGTAAACTTTATTTCCAAAAGCAAGAGTTTTTTTCCAGAGTTTTTTGTTTTTCCTGGTAGGTTTGGCTTTTTTCGAGTGTTAAGATTTGCAGAAATGCTTGAGAGGTGGATGACAGCACCCAAAGCCCCAGATGAGTTTCCTCTCTGTAAAAACACAGATCTTTTGTCATCCTGTGGCCTTCCCATGGTGTGATTCTAAATCTCAAAATGAATTTTTGTCTGTTTACATGCTGTGAAACCCCCACTGAGTCAGGAAACCTTTAAAACACAGGGATCTTGCAATTCCACATGAAAAAGTTTAGCACACAAAAGACCCATGGAATTCACCTCTTCTGCCCTCCAAAAGGGGGTGGGAGCAGAAACCAAACCTTCTGCTTTGTTCCCATGTGAGCCTTGAGTGGAGCAGATAACATTGTTAGAGGAAATACTGCAGAGTCACGTTGGAGAGTTCTTTCAGCAGGGATGGACTCTGTTGTTCTCATTCTCTGACAATATTGATATTGCTTTGGTGGCCACAAAATACTATTTTATGAGTGTGGTTTCTTTGCTATCAGGAGGACTCACATGGGTAAACAACTGGCACTTGTAATAATGGTGACTATTTGGGGGTAAAGTTGGAAGGGGAGATAATGCAAATAAAAGCCAGTTTGGCAGGGAAGGGTGAAACCAGTGTTACTGTTGTGTTTGTTTCTGAAGAAGTGTTGATGAATTGAAAAGTCAAATTAAAGCATTAGGTCTATATAAAAAATGAGAATTAATGATCTGATTAAAATATAGCATCAGTAGGTAATAACAGAGGAGATGTGAACATTATCAGTAGGGCTTCAGTGCAGATAAGCTTTGCTCTGGGAGACAGAAGTGTGGCAATGGCTCTGCTTGCTGCAGGTGGCTTTGGTGCCCTCTGTCATTTATTTAGCAAATTCATTACTGGAAGGGAAATGAGAATCTAACATTGCAAATCGGCCAATTTCTATTATTACAAATCAAACTTTTGTGTGGAGGATACTTAAAAAGTTTTATTATTGGTACATTTAATATTTTCTTAGCTTTTTTTAGCAAGTTTTTCACAATTCTCTTCTTCCTGTCGTCTATAGGTCGATATTTTTTAACTTTTTCCTGGGTTTTTTACAACTATTTTTGGTTTATTTCACTGAGCTTTTAAAAGAGTTCTGCTTATCCATGCTCACAGTAAGCTTAATTCATTGCTCTTGCTCTGCACAGCACTCCAGTAATTACTGAAACTGCCGATGAAAAAAACAACTACAAAGCAATTAATAAAATGCATGTTATAGATAAGATATTGGATTCTATTTGACTACATAGGGCAACAATTTCTAGAAGTTGCTGAAGATTCCAAAAACCAAGGTAGATCCTTTCACTTGAGGATGTTGTGTCGTGGCAAACCTGCACAGAAACAGCCACAAGCTGCTTTGTACGAATGTGAAAGGAGATAAAGTTTTAAATTTGCAAGTACTTAAACATATTATTAGTTGTTCTAAGAGTAATACAGGGGAAAATCATGGAGAATCCAAAACGGGCTTGTTCTTGTCCGTATCCTTCATGTTCAGAGTGAGCAATTCTTAACCAAATTGCACAGTTCACACTTCACCCTTTGCTTGGCAGAGATTTCTAATGAATTTCTTCATCAGTAAAGCAAGTTTTGGAGGGTGGGAATGATGAATATGTTGGAGGCAACTGCAAGCAGGACTAAAAAGTGACTCAGCCCCAAATTTCTCTGCAGCTCAGATGCTAAACACCTATTTAAATCCCTGACTCCTAAAATAATGTTCAGAGCAGTGTCAATTCTGAGGTTTTCAAGTCTGTTTTCCACTAGAAATTTGATTTGATTCAGGTGTCAGGTGAAAACCAGGTGGTCCAAGTGCCATTTAAAATGGAATAATTTCTGTGAGAGTCATCCTTGAAGGCTCAAAAGCAAATCCTGTGTAGTTGGAGATGCTCTGGGAGGTGCCTCACAGGGCAGCTGAGTTTGGAGAATTAACATTGTACACTGAGGCTTTTTGGTTGCCCCTCCAGAAGCAAAACCTTTACAAATTATAAGATTGAGAATAAGGTGCAACCACCCTGATGTGATTTTAATGGGAGATTCAGCTGTAAATGCACTTGCTGTGCCAGTTGCATGAAGATACTGTAAGTGCATTCTGCTTGGATATAATTTATTGCTTTCTCCTCTGTGATTAGCGAGAGCAGACAGCCCATCTCTGCACTCAAGGAAATTAGGGAATCCATTTCATAGACAAGGCAATAACAAACAAACAGAAAGCTCTGGGTTAGCACGGGAATATTCACATTTACAAAGTTGTGCAGGTTAAGCAAAAAAGTTTCTTCTTTTTGTACAGTGATTTTTCATTTTGCACCACAGGCTTTTAGGGTTATTAAATGTCTAGATTTTAAAGTGTATTTCATCAACTGAAGCAGAACAGGAGCCAGATTTGGGGGTTTGATACGCAAGCATCACTCTCACTAATTTCATTCTGAGCTTTGCATTTCTGTTCAAACAAGCACTGCCTGCCTCTGCAGTGGTGTGCTGTATGAGATCACTGAACCATGGAATGTTCTGGTTGGAAGGGGCCCACAAGATTGAGTCCCATTCTTAAGGGAATGATCCACACAGGGATCAAACCTGTAGAAAATAAAAAGGTTCTGCGGGACTCAGTCAGTTCGGGTGATTTCTACAGTTCAGGGCAGCTCCTGAAATGTGCAGTTTATTTTCAAGGGCCGTGGGTGCAGGAGCTCTGCTGGAGCTGCCACAGCTCAGAGCAGGCCCAGAGAGAGTGAGAGAGAGACTGTGAGAGTGAGAGACTTAAGAGAGAGACTAAGAGTCTAAGAGAGAGAGTAAGAGTGTAAGGATGTAAGAGTGAGAGAGACAGAGAGTGCAAGAGACCTAAAAGTCTCATTACATGATATTCTATCTCTTCTTATACTGAATATGGTAATAGTACAACATCCAATCAGTAGAAGACAGAAATCCTTATAGAATTTACATACAACCTATCACAACTACTACATTACCATACTGGGTTACATTTTAACTCCTAAAAACTACTTTCTAAAACTACTTTTTTCTTCCCTGCCACGCTGGCAGGGTTTCTCTGACCCTTGGACTTTTCTGTTTGCTGAAGCATCCCCTTCTTTGCTAAAGACATTGTTCAATGCAGAGGGATTCTCCTTCAGCTGGCCAGCCCATTGTTTTTGGTTGTACAGTAACTCACAGCTCGGTATCTCATATCTCAAAGCCAGCTTTCATTTCTATTTCGCTTACAGGTTTCATATTTTCAGAATCTTTTGCCAAGCAGTCATATTTATAAGGTTTCCCTATCTCATCCTCCCCAACAAAACCCTCGAACTCGGTGTTCTTGCACCTCAGGAATGAGGATAATGTGGCACTGCAGCACAGACTCTTCTCAGTATCTCAGATCTCCTTAGAACTCAATATAATTGGTCTTCAGCTTTTTTTTTTAATCTTCTTGTTCTTTTTAACCTTGAAATGATGTTCCATCTCCACTAGGGAGCAGCAAATGACATAAAAATATCATCACTCCTCTCTGATCCCATGGAAAGGAATGATGGAGAAACTGGACTAAGACTTTTTAATTCAATAATCTGGCAGGTTACAAATGCATGCACTTTCAATTCTCATTGGAACAGTTGTGATTTTTGAAAACTACATCATAGCTTTATCTCTTTTTCTTTTTTTAGCTCACTTCATTTTAAGTCCCCCTGTATAACTTGTCTTTAGGTGGATAAAATGGGTTTTCTTTCATCTTCAAACTGCTGTAAAAGGGTTAAAGAAGGGACTGAAAGCTTCAGTTTCCTCGGATGGAAGCTCAGTTGGATTTCTCTTTTACTATATATATTTTTTTAATAGTATCTTTGTTATGAAAGCATTTTGACTTAAGGCATATATGTATTGTGAACATTTAAAATTTTTTTTTTCATGTTATTTAATTCCTTATCCCCCTGCTTGTCTTTGCCCTCTGAAGAAGAAGAAATAAAGATTCATTAAAGAGTTCACTAAAAAGAAATATATCACATTCATCATTTTTGGTCTGGATAGACTAAACACATGAGATAATGTAAGGAGTGTATATACATACACAAATTAAAAGAGCAAGTGTCTGGGATGGCATTGAGTTTCTTCTGGACTAAAGGTCTAAAACTTAAGAAGAAATTAAACTTTTTTTTTTTTTTTGTGGCTGTCAGCTGCTAAACTAGGGAATCATTTTCCAATAAAAGTGATGAATGCTCTTTTCTGGAGTCCTTTAAGAGTGGACAGGGAAAAGCTCTAAACAACAGTGCAGAAAACCTTGCAGTGACAGCAAGGGAGGCTCCATCACCGTATTTCTTGCTCTGAACTCGTTTTCCTTCTGCCACTTAACTGGACTATGCAAATGACAGATATTAAAAACAGGAAACTTCTGAAACAGATTTGTGGCTTAAGTTTTCAGGTGATTTCTTGGTTTGAGAAAGACATAACTTTGTAGAAATAACAACGGCAAGGGTGTATAACCAGCGCTGTTTATGCACTTACTTTTGCAGTGGATACTGCTGGGTGTTAAAAAATACCTCTGAAAACTCACCACCTGCCCAGAGAGACAGCAAACGGTGTTTCTAAAAGATAGAATTTTTTGGTTGTTCTTTATCAAATACATAAGAACGAGAAAAGACCTCACAACAACTTTGGAAGCCGCTTGCTCCTAATTCTTTGTGTCCTGGAAAAACGCTGTGGGATGCATGTTTTGAGTATCAGCACTTCAAAGGTGATGCTGCCGGTCCATGAGGCAGCACTGATGGCACACTTTGTCCCGGCTCTTTGGTACATTAGGCAGCCCTGAGGCAATCGAGAAGCCTGTTGGGATCTCATCCACCTGACCTTCCTGTCTGAGCTCCTTTCTCCTGACTCTCACATGGGAAATCCACATCATTTAAATGTTCCAATGCAGCTCCAAGCCTCCCTCTGTCCTACCCTCCTTTTCCGGGCTTATGTGCTTAACTCCTTTAGCTGAACTGGAGTGGGGGGTGTAAAAGCTGCTGAGCACATGGCAGGAGCTGTATGGACGTAAAGTTTTTAAGCTGGTCGGGGGGTTTCCCCCGGCCCGGGCTGGATGGGGTCAGAAGCTCAGACCCAAGAAACCGTAGCAGACCCAGAGAGGTGATCCCGTCAGGAACCGTCTCCCAGGGGGTCGTGGCTTCTCTCAGCCCTCGGCCGGGGTTGCCTGCAGAGGATGCCTGGCTCAGCAGGCTGTCAGCTCTTAGTGCAGTGATTTCAGCTCTGCTCTGCAAGGCAAACCCCCCTTTGGCCAGGCCCGGATAGAGAGAGGAGAGGACTCTCTGGTGGTTCCGCAGAAGCAGCTTTATTCTTGCATCTTCCACAAAGGGGTGACCAGAGACGAATCCTCCCCCGACTCACGGCAGAGGGGTCTCTTTTATGGGGGTACAGAGGTGGGCGTACAAGGGTGAGAAACCAATGGGTACTAGGGTATTTTACATACGGTTTCCTAGAGGATCTTGGATCTATCTTTTCTAACTAAAAAGGCTCTTTGTTTCCCCAAGAGGGGCCTGGAGGGAGATAGTGCTACTTCCTTATTTCCAGGCCTCCCTGCCAGGGCAGGGGCCTGTCAGACCCTACATGGACATGTCTATTTTGTGTCTGATAGCACTGCCCAGAAAACGAGAGCGCTGCGGGGCTGAGGGTGCGCCCAGCTCCCCCCAGAGCACACGGGCATCACACCTGGGCACTCAGCTGAAATCCCCTGGGAAACCCTTTATCAGCAGGGCTGGGTCCAGCCCAGAGCCCGTCTGCCCTAAAGGCACAGCTCCTGCCAGCTGGGAGCTCTCTTGGCTCTGCAAAGGGCTGAGAGGAGCCGGTGTGAGCCCAGAGCTGCTCCCTGGGATGGACATTTCCTCCCTTGCCCCCACCCTGGAGCTTGGTGAGCTCCCTGATGTGCAGGGGGAATGTGCTGCAGTGTTTTCCTGCTCTGGTGGGAGTTGTTTGTGTCCAGGCTGGGTAAAGGGGCAGCTTCAGGGAAAATGAGAGCCCTGTGGGTGAGAAAAATAACATGATGAGAAGGTTCAGAAAGTATTTTCAGTTGATTCTTTCCTCTACCAGAAGGAAATATAAACACTCGGATTTCTCAGTTTTCATGTGCCATACATGCAAGTGATTGGGATAATTTACATTCACACTCATTTTGATAGGCAGGGAATAGATAAGTAGTGAATTAAAGTTTTTTCTCCACCATCTGTATCCAAAAGCAGGAGCATTAGGAGCACGGCAAACAATTCTGGTTTGGGATACAATTACATTTCAATGGAAAGGTAAATGTATGGGAAATACCTGGAAGCTGACCATGTTTGTGGATGTATTAGGATTGCAATGAACATAAACTATTGAATTCCATTGAATTATTTATGGAGCTTCAGGACATAAGATTTCTGTCATTCTGTTGACTGTGTTATAATTAGAATAATTCTGGCATCAGCTTCAAGTTGCACACAAACCAAAAATAAATAAGATCAATCATAAGATCATGATATTGAGTGAAAGAGCTAAAGTATGATGAGTTCCTAATATATGAAAAAAAAACCCCAAACTTCAGCTGCTCTGTTAAGACAGAATGTTGAAGGTGTCGGAATTTTTCACTGACACAATGGTACAGATTTCATAACATATTTAAATATTTTATGCTTCTTCCTTGTAAATCTAACATGGAATCATCAGTGACTATTCTGGTCAAATTTACACATTTGTCAGAGCCTGAGTTGCCTCCTTAGCTGAGCTGTTAACTCTGACAAAAGGAGTCTGCAGTCTTAGCTGCCTTCGCAGCAGTGATCTGGTTTAGTTTCTTGGAGCTTACTCTATAACTAAGAGTAGAAATTTTCCCCAGCATCTCTAGGAAAGGTCTTCTGCCATTATCTTTTATTTGTATGAAGTTTTTAAGTTTAGAAACTAATCTTGTCGAAAGTTTTTCTAATGCAAACCTCTGGCCTTGAGAATTGGAATGGATTTTTCATCCCTCTTAA
>JACBWW010000722.1:0-23910 GCA_020086605.1 Lanius collurio | reverse complement strand
TCTTCTGATAGAGTACCAATCAGTGCTTTAAATTTTACTGGGTTTTTTCAATATTTAATATCATTATTTTCCACTTTGAGCTTCTGTTTTAAACAATAATCCTGATCTGGTAAGTCAGGCTGGTTATATATATATATACCCATTATAAAAATAAAGAAAAAAATTACTAAAATTAATAAATTGTGAAAGCCTAGAATCATCTCTCCTCTCCCTTACATTTACCAGAAGATCATTTCAGGAATGTGAAATGATGCTATTTTAGACCTGACTAGTTCTGGATTCAGGAAAAGTGGATCCTGGTTTAAAGCCAGGGTTGGTTTGCCATCCTGAGCTCCCAGGATGTTTGTTACGCATGTGTATGTGCATATATTTGGGGCAAATAGGTTGTAAGTGCTGTAACATGACTTACTCTAGCAAATTATTGGTGCAATACTTAAAATGAATTATGAAAATAGCTATATTTAGTGTGAAGCTCTAAATGCTACATGGATTCCTCACCATAGTAACAAATTCTTTTAAAGGAAGAAAGGAGAAGGAGCTTGAATTCTTGTGCTGCAGTCTCAGAAAGTCAGGGAGGAGGGAAAATGCCCACCTTACAAGCTTAACTTCAGATAGCAGCAAAAGAAAGGAAAAGGAAAAGAAACAACAACAACAAAAAAAAGAAGCAAACAAACAAAAAAACTATCAACCAAACCAAAAAAAAACCCCAACAAAACAAAATGCAAAACACCCAAACCTATAATTGTATTTATTCTGTTTTGCAAAGACATCCTTATAAACTTCTAGAAGTATATAATTGAAAAAGTGAATATTCAATTTAAGAAAAATATTCTTTTTTTTTCCAGCCAAAATTAAGTAGATGAATTATGGAAATGCATTCCACAGTTTTCCAACAACAGCAGTTAGGGAAGGTTTCTTTTTCAGTATTTTACCCTTCACAGACAGAAATTTACTTAATCTACAAATAGAAGCAGGAAAGAAAATAAAACAAATGTTCATTATGTCATGGCCACTTAGTGATAGAGAGTTTGCAGACTATTTGCTGCTACAACAGAAAGATTCTGTTCAGCAGAGTAGAGATATAAAATGAACAATAGAGCCCTCACAACTGCCAAAATAAAAGTTGATGCTGGAAGGGTGCTGAAGTCAGTGGCCTCTCAGTGCTGTGATCAGGAAGCATAATTAATGTTCTCTTGGATTTCACTGGCAGATTTCATGTGTAGGCAGACAGGACACAGGAAGAGTAATTTTACAAGCTAGACCCAAAGCTGATATTTATACTGTATGTTTATGGGTCAGCACCCAGCATTTTGTCTGCAATGACGCTGCCTGGACAAAAGTTAATGCACAGGCTGCCTGCAGCACAGTGCACAATGTCCTTGCAGTACAAAGGCAGCACCAGGGAACCCCTTCTGCCTTCCTACAAGCATCTGGCAGTGCTGCCAGACAAGGGCATTGCTGCCCCTCCTCTTCAGAAGGACGTGCAGGATAAAAGAAGGTGCTCGGGCTGCTGCTAAGATGGAGGTGGCAGCTGTGCCCTGCTGTGCACCAGCCCTGAGCCTGTATGTGAGCGTGGGCTGATGGACATGTCACAGGGATGCTAAGGGAAATCAGGTGGTCAGTTCAACTGCAGACACCTCCTGTGTAGTCATCTAAAACTCAGAGATAAAACCTGCGTGGGATGATTTTAAACTTGCTTTTGAAATGCAGTATTGATCTAGTAGACAGCTTTCATTTAGTGGTATCAGTTTAAAAGAAAATTAAAGTCAATTGTCTTATTTAGCAATATATTTGAAAATATCAATCAGTGACACCAGACTGGTGGCATACAGTTAGAAACAAACCAACAAACAAAGTGAAAAACACAAACCACAAACAAACCTTGGAGTACACACATCATTAACTACTGCTTTGCAGGAATGTGGTGGAGCAGGCCAACCACGTTTAACACTAGGTCCATGCTCAACACAAAGCAGCATGACTCCATATGGCCTAAAAAGGGATTAGCGTGCCTTACAGCATTGTATGCTATTATTATAGGATATATCATGAGTACATAAGAACTGGATCACGACCGCATTGCACACCCACTCCTGATTATTCTTTGTTTTCCTGTAGATTATCTGCAATTACCACTCCAAATTCTTTCCAATATATGTCCTTCATGACCTTGTCCGTACAGTCCACATCTCTAATATCTATTGAAGTGGTAAGTAGCATTGACAAGAGTGGTGAACTCAATATAGCAGGTACTTCAGCTGTACAGATTACAATTATCTCAACATCTCTTTATTAACAATGCAGGATTAAATATGGCTTGCAGGGATAGAGCTTTTCCTTGGTGCAGTGTTATTCTCAGTAGGCTAAAGAAAATCATTGTGAAGTACCAGATGCTGAACAGTTGGTTAAAACTATGCAATAATGCAATATGATTTATTTTGTATGGGTTTTGTGGTTGAAAGGGAAAGAGGACTAGTAAACAGCTTTAGAAGAGGAGAAAAACTCAGTAATGTGTTCTTTATCATATAACCATTGCTAAGGTACTAGGGACAGATTCCTTATTTTTAAGTACAAGTCCTTTGAAAATAGGCCTACAAATGCTTTTGTTTTCCTTTTAATTTCTTTGCTTAGTAAGCAAATCCAAGCCTGAAAATGTCAGCCATCAAGACAGCCTATGTAGACGTTTAGAATTCTATAGAATTGGTCTAATTAAAAATAAATACATAAGTACAATAAATGCACCTCACAACAGTGCACTTTTTGTAGGACAGAGGTTTCGGTACACTGCCCCTCTCTCTTTGTTACATACATCTATGGAGGGGTAAGACTCTTCCTAGACTTCCACAGATGGTGATTTTCCCTTTCTTCAGAATATGGTGCGAAGTCTGTCCCACTAATCCTGTGTCCCTAATTCAGAGAGTACAAAGGGATTTTAAAAACCAAAACAACCCTCTTAGCTGAAGTATGGCCATTTGCAAGCTCATTACACAAGAGTATCACCATTCCAGTTTCTGCTACGAGCAGCACACCTGTGGTTTGAGAAGTTGAGCACGGTCTCATGCCCTATTAGTCACAAAACTGTCACGTGGAGTTGGAACTGGTGTACAGAACTTCCTGAGCAGCTGGGGCTCCTCCCTTGCACAAATCTAACTTGATAGTTAACTGACAGTAGCAAACCATGTGAAAAAATTCTTGTTCAGGATTTTCTGTTGTAGCTGTGCATGCTGCAGGGTCTCTGCAGAATAAAGCAATCACTGCTTACATATCCATTTAACACACTAAATATTGTAAAGAGTCTGTCTTTTACCAATAAACTAACTCAACTCTGTATGTACTAAACAACACGTATGTTCATATTCTATTTTTGCCAGAAAAAGTGAACTACAGAGAGCCATGTTGGCATAAAAACTAATTTCAGAAGTGCCTTGAATCATTTAAATGGCAAAGGCTGCAGTATCTTTAAAGAATAATCATCTTCAGCAATTGATTATTGTTAGCATAATAATAAGTAAAAATATGTTTTCTTCGCAATCTAATAACTTCTTCTAGAGAAAAATTTCCAAAAATTGACTCCAATTGTCCTTCCTTGATAAATTATTCTATCTTAGATTTTGAGTTTTGCCATTCTGCTCTACAGATGCTTCACTATTCTTATTTCTGAGCAAGCTGAACTCGTTGGGAATTAAATTTGATTTTCAAGCACTACAAAATTAACATTTGGGAAATCTTTACTCTTGTTCACTAAGCCACTAAATCAGCTCTAGTTCTCAATTTTACTGAGAACAGCTGGCTTAAGAAACAGTTCCTAAATTTAGACTACAAGTAGATTGCTTGAGAAATAATTAGGTATTGTTACATAATTTAAAAAAAAAAGGCTGTCAAAGACTCATCCCACTCTTAGACTCTTAGTAGGGGCGTGAATAATTATATACTCATTTCACAGTAACTTAGTTCAATCAGTCTGCAATATACAGCATTCTGGAACAAGATATCTGTTTCAAAGAAGAGCAATGGCAAAATAGCACAACACCTCTGAATTTCAGATAACGCTTCAACCATTGAAAGACTGGATTCAATGTTCAGTATATCTTTATCTTATAAGCTGAGTTTCCATTTTCCTCTAAGTTAGGCAGCTCAGGTCAGTACAGAATTATCATGGTTTTTCTCTTCTGTGTCAGAGAGTTAAGTGTGGATACATGCTCTGTGTGGGACTGCAAGTCTGAGTTCTCCAGCACAGATAGGAACTTTTGCACACAGAGCAGATGTGACACAAAGCAGAAGTACAAATATATTACACAAAGCAGAATTACTAGTTTGTTAGAAGAACATCACAAAACCTCCCTGTGCACATTCAGTTGGTGTACGGGGATTTCTACACTACTGTAGCCCTGTAACGTATCTAGAAATTCAGGCAAATTACAAAATTCCTGACTCTAGTTGAGCAAAAATGCCTAGAAGAGTGCAAGGATAGCTATAGCACATGGTTATTCCTACATTGACTAGAGTATGAGCATATATTTTTATAATGAAGATCCAAGGTTTGTTTTCTTATAAAGAGTCCACAATTATTTGGTTATGATATTTAAAAATATTTAGCTCTGTTATTGCTTATGGCAGTGTGTTCCAAATATTAGCAGTATGTTACATGGATCAGCCTTGACACTTAAAAGCAATTTTATCTTGAGAGTTAAATCACAACATTTAGCAAACTTGTGCAAAATTTTCCCAGTTTTGAGTTAGTGTAGATTTAAGAAGATGAGTTAATGTTCCAGAATATCGTAACAAGCATAAAAGAATAAGACTCAACTTAGCCTGGGAGCTGGAAATAAGATGATCATCTAGAGACTGTCACTTCTGTAAACATATCTACTAGGAAAATCTCACCTTTCACAGGCTGCAGAATCTGTGTCGATGTGAAATAAAATGTGAAAATCATATGAAAAATCAAAGAAAATTTTAGTACAAGATTAAAGCAATGTATCAAACATCAATATGTTTTGACATCATAGGTAGAATTTCTCTAAAATCCACAGTTGTCTTTTTAAATAAACCCATCAAATAGTGCTTACAAAAAATACAAGGTCTCAATTCAAACCAGAATAAATCCAGAAAATATAGCAAGAAGCAGATTACTTCCTGTGCAAATACAAACATTCTGCATTCATTTTCATTTACAAATTTCCACATCCCTTGTTCTTATTGTTTCCCATATATTTCTTCTATAAAATTAATATTCATACCAAAACACAGCTAGATTATTCAAATGCACATTTCTGGGCCTACATCCAAACTACATAAGACTCATTTCATACTGGGACCATCAGATGGTGGAGAAATAAAGATATTTCCCAGAAAGAAAAAGAGTGAATTTAAATATGCACAGACAAGTACTGCGCTACTACTGAAGGGCAGGCACAACCTCAGCCTGCCTCCGTGGTAGCAATTATACTGCCCTGGATGACACCTCTGGAAAGGGGAGATGTATGAATTCCTATCTGTTATTTCCTCAGTCACAAACTTAGCAAAACTCTCACTTAAATTCTGACTTACAAAGGAAAATAATTGGATACTTGCAGTTTTGTGAAGGAAAGAAAAGGCAGAAGAAGACCGGAAAATTGAAATATTATTGTGTAGGAAAAATGAAGGTAACTACAGTAAACCTAATTTTAGCACAGAACTCATTAAGTTTAATGGAAACATTTCTTTCCATTTAAGTTAAGCAAATCAGGTCAATATAGAATTGTCATGGGGTTTTTTTTCAGAAAAAAGAGCATGTCACCGAGTTAAACATGGATACATGTTCTGGGTAGCATTGCAAGTCTGAGCTCTGAGGCACATAGAAACCTCTGGAAAAGTGAGTTCTAGGAACTCTCCTTTGGAGAGGCATGGAGCAACCTGCTCCCAAAACGTCAGCCCCAGATGAGACTGCCTTCTCCCTCTCCTGCCCGTGCTGAAGGAATTCAGAGTTACACTCATATGGAAAAAAAAGGTGGTAAGAGCAGGCAAAGCAACAGGTCCAATGGGTTCACCAATTATCCAAAAGGACTGAAAGAAGAAAAAGATCAAAAGTGAGTGAAAAGGACATTTTTATCTTTCAGTCAGTTTAAGCTAAATCAGGATATTTTTTCTGCAGGTGATGTGCCTTATCAGCTTGGGCAGATGGGCCATTTAGTTTACCCCCAACAACATGGGATTGTGATGATAAATTAAAATTTGTACGCTGATCTCAAACCCATCAAGTATTCTAGTATTTGATTTAAAACAAATTAAGAAAAAATAAAGCAACATGGTGGCAAGTGATTTCAATATCCCCAACTGTAAAGCCTCTACAGCAGCTGTTAAAAAGAGTAAAGGAAAAACATGCAGCTAAATTTCATCAGCTGAGATGGGGCTAAGTGCTGTCACTGAGAAAACATGGTGTGAGAACTAGAATACTAATAAGCACAATAACAAGTAGAGGTCAAATGCAAAATGGATTTTTTTCCCCAACTTGGGGGAGTGATTTTTTTTTGCCAGTTTTTAAAACATTTTCTATAATGTGAGGACCTTGAGAACCTTTAGAAAATCAGAAGTTTGAAGAGTGAGAAAATATTCTTTTTCTTAAAAGAGAGCCCTGCAGAGAGGTGAAGGATAGGCCTTTAATCGAAATCTGGGGAGTTGCTCAGCAATGATCTCAGGAGAGCCTAAGGCTGTTCCATTTCAGTAAGCAGGCGTGTTGGGTCAGATGTCTTACCTGTTTCTGAAATGTTACCTGCCCTTGTGTAACCTCTAATTATAAGTTTCAGTGAGAGTCGTTATAAACTACATTGCAAGTGGCCTTACTTAAGCAAGGTAAGACTTGAAATGTTTCAGGACCTCTGATACACTTCCCTTTTTCTTTTGTGTATATTAGCCATTTATTTGTCTCAACTGTCTCTTCCTGCCCCTGCCTCAATTTCAATAAGATCAATTCTTACAAAACCATTTCCTTCTGTGGGGTACTAAAACCAGGAAAAAAATAAGCTAGAGAATCGAAGAAAGTAATTAATAAAAGAAATTGGAACTATACAAGTGATTGGAGCAGGGTAAGCCTGGACTCCTCCTGTATGACAACAAGATGCAATTCACTTCCTTAAAACTGTACATCCAATTCGTGACTATTTTCCTGAAGCTGAATATTACTTTGCTCATGTAGCTCTACTTCATGCAACAATGTCACCTAGTTACTCAACCACACTACTCAAGAGCACTGGGATTTGATGCAAATCTCTGCAACCTAGTTCAAAAGGGCAAAGGTTGGTAGGGTTTCTCCACCTGACAGCCTCCCACACACTGCCAACAGAAGCTCTGAAAATGAAGAAGCTCTGTGCTGAGCTAGAAAAACACAGTAAAACACTTATACAACATTTTATTTATTATTCAAGAAAACATGGTTGTGGTTTTCACCCCAAAAAAACAAATTTTCATCAACACAACGTCAACACAGCACCTCATCATTCCAGCTGTTGAATGTAAAATACTGTTGAAATGTACAGATAAACGTCAGAGTCTGCAAAACCCTGACCATCAGCTCTTTGAGCTATTGAGACTGAAATATACTTTATTGCAACAAAGGATGTTTCAAAACAACCTTCTGTAACTGCATATTCAAGTCTTAATTTGAGGCTTCAAGTAACACTTGCATTTGGCTTGACACTTGTTCCTTACACATCTTCCTCAGATGGAAGACTGACAAAAAATACTTTTTATTCCATTTAAAAATAAATGGTTCTGCTTGGGGAACAATGAGTCTGACACTGGGAAACTTCATGCACTCCCAAGTATTTGCACCATACTCGGGAGTTCTTACATTCTCACTTCTTTCTGTTCTTTCCCTCTTAATAGCATTTAAGCTAAAACAAAGCATGGCACACCCACTCTGCTTCAAGGTACTGCCTCACAGGTGGTGACATGATGACAGTAATTAGAAAGGTTTTGGTAATGTTTTGAAGGCCAGCCAAATTTGTATGTGTCCCTTCTAGTAACTCCAGTGAAAGCAAAACAAGTTCAAAGCATTCCATTTACTCTCCAGAAAAGTAAATACTGCAGACTATTAACTGAGCAGGCTATTAACTGAGAATTATTGGGGAAGAGATTTAAATTCACAAATATACATGCATACATATTTGTGTGTTTACGTGTGTGTACCCACCTACAGAGTCATACACACAAAAACACAGAACTTGTCCTTTAAAACAACAAAAAGAAAGCTGAGACAAAAATTTTGTGACTAAAGACAGTGGTTGGCTAACACACAAAAGGGATAATGAGGAAAATTCATTTCCACAGTCTCCTGTCCTGCAGGCACCTGCGGAATGCAGTGAACTAATCTAGAGGCTTTGCTAAATTCAAAATGAATGCCTACAGAAAGGGTGTCGGCTGCAGAAAAAGAAACGAGCTGAAGGAAAAAAAATCCAAACAAACTGAAACATACACTTTGGGCAAGAGAGAAAAAGAGAGTGATAATGAGAAGCTAAGAGAGTCCAATATCTAAGAGGAGGCAAAAACTAGAACGGGTCTAATACAACAAATTACATTTAAATACAGTGTGCTTGAAAACAGAGGGCTATCTTTAAAGAAGAAAGAAAACACAGTTTTCCAAACACAGCTACTACTGGTGTGAAGCACCTTATGGCTTTCAAACAGAGTGCATAAACAAAGCACCTCTAGAGTTAAATTGTGGTGAAGAGCACACACTTAAAAACATAACCCAGTGACGCTCTATGTACAACTGATGAAACAATGGGAGTAGTCATTCTTTCTCACACAAAAAAAAACAACTACATCCATCCAAAAGAGAAAAAAGTCAATTCAGATTTGAGAACTCAGTGTGGAATCCAAACTTTTCAAATGTTCCATGCAAAAGGTAAAACGGCACAAAACAAAACCAAGAAAAAAGGCCATTCCCAGCCAAAAAAAAAAAAAAAAAAAAAAAAAAAACCAACCAGTAACTCAGCAGTTAATAAACACACTCAGTTTGTGGCAGACAATTTTAAATTCTCAGTCTGCATATCAGGTCTTGACATGCTAGCAGGTCATGTTTTCACCATTTGGCTGCAGGCAGTACACTCTCTATTTCTCTTTCCTACCCTAATTCCAAACAATATTTTGTCAGATTTTATCCCTTTCAACAGAAAAAAAGTTTTCACTACTTAACAGGTTTCAAAACCAGTAAAATTATAACCAGGGTTTTTCTAACAAGCTCTTTCTCTTATGATGAAATAACCCCCACGACAAAGATGAGGGAGATGTTAAACTGAGGTAACTGCTAGTAGTCCAACTTCTATTACTCTGGTTAAATGCACACCTTTTCTTTGAAAATTTCACCTTTGCTTCTACTGCTTTTATGTTTCTCTTACTTCCTTACTATTTTTCTTGCTTGTCTAGTTGTTTTTATGTCTCAAATTTGTCTAAATTGCTGTTTTCAACTTTCATTAATATTCTAATTTCTCCTTTCCTCCTTTACTCTTCTTACCATCCTTGCCAAATTTTATTTTCACATTGCATGCTCTTAAGTTGTTTACTGTCTTTTCTTCCTTCACCCAGCTTTACATTTCTCTCCTATTTATTTCTTTCATTAATTTCAATTTGCAGTGTCAAAGCAGATCATCTATCCTGCATTATCTGTTAAAGAGATAGAGAAGTGATATTGAGGAATAAGTAGCTTTCTATTTCTTGTATTTTTCAGGAAAGAAAATTGCAGATGCAGGGGTAAATGGAAATACAGATAGTGTAACATGCAGCTAATTTGCACAGTTAAACCCGTCTTTGATCACAGTGCTAAACATGTGTTATTTCTAGCTTTGTGTCTTTTCTTAAGTGATTGCCATTTACTTTCTTACTGAGAAATGTTTATTTATGTTGTTATATTTTTAAGATACATCCATAAACTAAAAAATATTAAAGACATTTCATTTACCTTTTATGGCAGATTTCAAACCATGACAATCAAACCATGTTATTACACGGATACAATTCAGGACAATCATAATTCCCAAATTTGGGCACTAAGACGCTTGGTGCCTTGTCCAAAAGTATGTTTAGGTCTTACACATACAGCTAAAATAGAAGCCCCAAGCACAACATGTCTCAGAGCTGGATGCAGCCAATAGAGGACATACGTGCACCCCTGCTGTGGAAGTGTGAGCTGGCTGTGCTGACCCTCAACAGGAACACGCCGGGTGCATCAGCACAGAGACACAGAAAGAATCACACTCAATGATCCCACCAATTCTTTTAGTTTCCCTGTAGATTTAGGATCACCGCATCACTCTTCTGCAGTAAGGTCTCTTCATATTTTTCTGATATTCAAACATCTCAGCTTGCCTGTTCCCAGAGTCTTGGGCATGAATTGTCTAATTTTTTTTCCATTTGGTGCCTGACCAAAGAGGAATGGCCAACCCTCTTCTAAGGCGTTTACGAGTGGTACTTACAGTAGGGAACTATGAGTGGGATTCTTGTTGAATCTGACTAATATTTGGCCTTCCATAAGGATTGCTTTGGAAAGCAAAATGAGACTTTTTTTATCCTGAGGTCTCTGAGGGAAAAAAATCAGCTGGGTAATAACTTACCATCATATAATAAGCCTGTCTAAAGGGCAGCACAAGATGCATTAGGTCTCTAAATACTTTATATCCCATTGCTCTGCCACAAATGAAACTAAGCCCAGCAGATTACCCATTTTAATTCCTGGAAGCTCTGCAGTGTCAGAGTTTCATAGATGCCCTTCATCCCTTCACAAAAAATAATGGTCTTTATTGTATTACCTATAACTTGTTGCCCTATCCTTGCCCCTTGGTTTTTGCTTCACTGTTAAAGAGACACTATTTCATATAGCTGAGCAAGTGAAAAAACCCAGAATAAAGGCTGTTAAAACAGATGCTAACAGGTTTCTGACTTCTAGCACATAGTATTTACTATTAGTCAGCTGTAACAGATTGAATACACTAAGGAAAACACAGTCACTAGTCATCATCTTTCCTCTGGGAAAGCCCTGAGACCTTTTTTCAAGGAGGTGATTTGTATTCCTGGCATTACCTTCTGTATAAAGCAGTTCCTTTCTGTAAATTTTTGTTAGAGGCATACCTGCTGCTAATTTATAGTGTATTACCCCATTTACTCCTTTTGTATCTTTAGCGTCTTACACACATGAATTTTCATATTGAACTATTCTTTTGCCTTCATACCGGATAGACTTAGGGCAGAAAATGTTTTCAGGGGCTACATGTCAGAAAATGCAATAAATTATTACAAAGTCAGTAATTTATTCTCCCACAGAACAAAAGAAATCTGCAGAATAACACCCCAAACCATAGATTTTAAATGGTGTATTCCAAAGAATCTTCATCCCAACAAATCACAGACCACAGCTAGTAATTAGAATACCTTTGGTTCAAATGAGAGAACCAAGAACAAATGTCCAAACAGATAAAATACAATTCCTATATGATGCAGTCCTGGCACTTCAAAACAAGAACATTTCAGAATTTGGACTGCACTATCTACCAGTTTCATGTCTAACTGGCAGTTCTGCTCCAATAGTCCATTTGGAATTAATAATTATGCTGCACAATACTGGGGTTTTTTTGGATTGTTGTTTTGTTGCATGGTCTTTCTCTGCAGGAGAAATGCAGGATCAGCAAAGCTTATCCATTGATTTCTTTGATGACAGATTGCTAAAAATGATAGATTTTTAATGGTATGCCAGCAAGGGCATGAAACTGAATGGTTGTGAGGTAGCAACTGTCAAAAAAGCTGCTCTGAATGGTGCAGATAGAAAATATATATTATAGCTCACTTCTGTCACTGACAGCCAATCCCAGTGAGGTACATTTTACATTAGTAAATTCTTCCTTTTCCTATATTAATGAGGTCAGATAACTATTCAGAGGACTGTTTTGTTTTTTTTTTTAATTTGTGAGCAACGTATTTTAAGAAAGCTAGCAGAAATTTTTTTTTCCTTAAAACTACAGCAATTAAAAAAAAAAATCTAGATTTATAAGGGAATTTGGTATGTATTATGAACAGAGTAAAACATGGACCACTATATCAAGGAAAAAGTAGAAATTAATTTTTGTAAACAGATTAATTTGTGTATTTAATATAGTGAAATACCATAAAGTTCTTTGATTTGCTATAAATAAAAGAGTAGAGTAGCTACAGACATGCTGCGGCATTTTTTTTTATCCTTTAGAGTCAAAAAATAAAATGACAGATGCAATACATGCTGGTCAACAATAAAGATTTCCCTCAGACAGGAAAAACTGCACCAGCTATCTCTTTATTCCAATTTTACACGTAGTTTCCATGCTATCATAGAACTGCCAGGCAACAGTCCAACACATGCCATGCTGGAACTGATTTACCTATCAGGTTATGTGGCTCACGCCAATTGCACAAAGAGGCGACAGACACGTTTCTCCACAATACACTGAAAAGCACTCCACTTTCTGAGGCACCAGAAACCAGGCTGCCATGCCTCTAAGAGTCTTTGACCCAAACACAACGGAGTAGGGGTGGTAGAGCAGTACTGACACTGTTCCCACTACCCCCCTTACCCACCTCTCCTCACTGTCAGTGCACCATCTCTGGAATGCAAGTGCTGCTCCCCAGGCAAGGTAATACTGAATCTGAGTGTGGAGGTGACTGTCTCTTTTAGATGAACTCCAGGATTTCTCTGTAGCAAGGATGTCAATATAGTGCCAATTAACAGCTAATTTACAGCCTTGATACAAGCACATAGAATTCCTGTAAACTAAATTCTGTACTAATACAGTTTATCTCAACTTTGAAAAGAGAAGACATTTTTCTGGGTCCACTGCAGATGACAGCAATTTTAACTATTCATGTAAAGGGTGTAGGTAACATCATTCATGGGCTGGTAGCTTAAATACAGACACTTCAAGCAGAATCTAACATGATCTGCCAGTGCATCTTTGAGCCATTCTTTTACAACTTTCAGGAACTAATCATCTTTATGCAAGAACAGATCCGCAGCACACTTTATGCCTGGAGTGAATGTCTTCTCCACTGAATGTGCCATAACAAGGACATAGGATGTTGCAACCATTGTTTGATTATCCCCACAGCAGTACAGGAGATTTAGTCGCATTGGAGCTGCTAAAATGAATGCAGCTAAATGGCTTATACTGATTCAGAAAGCAGAAAGCTCTATCAGAAGCAAATTAGCCATTGACCTCTTAGGGCATATATAATCTCTTCAAAGCTCTGTCTTCTCTCAGGTAGTTCATCTGTTCTCCTGTGAAGAGGCCTGTTCTCACTAAAGCTGATAAGTGTTGAATTTAAAGAGTAAATACAGTTGTCAGAGGCTTTAATTACAAATATTTCAGAAGTGTGAGGGTGCATTGGAAACCTAACAAGCAAGATTTTAATCTCCTCACCTACAATAATCACTTCACAGCATGGGTGCTAATGAAAGAAGCAAAGATGGGAGATACACTGATGAACTAATTGAAATCAAAGAAAAATAAAAAATATTTTCTCTTAAACAAGGCTTGCCCAGCAATGACAACAAGCAAGTAATCAAAGGTTACTCTGGTTATCTTGATATGTCTCAAAGATGTTCAGAGTCAATAACATACTTAATAGCAATCTTGTAAACTTTCCTTGTTGTGTTGAGATTGATTTCAGGTTGTGCTGCTACAGAGGGCTTTGCCAAAGAAAATTCCGGAGGCCCCAAAGATATCACTGAATTTGTGTGAGTATACAAGTCTCATTAGCAAAAGAGATCATGGGATACTCTCACACAACTGTATCTTTTCTGTTTAGTTTACCTGGATTCTTGATCAAAATTATCTAAGATGTTGCCATTTCTAATACTTGTCTTATCAGTTCATCCCAAGACCATGCAACAAAACTGCCTAAAAATAAAATGTGTAACCAGATGCTCTCAGTTCCATTGCATACCAATACATTTTCTGCAGCACAACACAGAGAAGAAACTTGTGAGAAAAACACAAACGTGCACACACACTTAACATCTTGGCAGTCTGTGGCTGTTTTGGGACTTTTGGGTTGAAATTCTTCCTTCATAAATCCACAACCATTGATATATTTCCTGAAAAAGGAGAAGTTGCCATTTTCTAACTCAATGGGGCTATATTTTAGAACATTCTTTCAGATCACCACCAGGACATCTGCCCTGAAAAGCAGACAACAACTCTTGAATCAAAAGGTATAAACTCAGAATAATCCTGTTTGATAGCATGTGAGTACCCATCTCTTAATCTAGATATGTATCAGTTTTGATCGGCATCTGCACATTAGGAAAAGTAGGGATCACCAATCCATTGTGCCCTACTGGAGACCTCAGGAGATGCACAGATACAGAAGCTCACATACTCAAATAGGGCATGGCAAAGCACTTGAAAGCCAAGGTTTAATTGCTTTTGATTAAGGTTCTAGGCAGTGCTATTTAAATATTGCATATATTTAAAAGAAATATTTGTTGTTGTAACAGAAAATCTTATGAGTATCATCTCTTCCCCACTTGCACAGTACAAGTATCTTGCTGAAATAAAGTACTCACTAACATGTCAGAGGAACAGAGAAAATGTTTTGCTTATTCTTAGGGAAACACCTTAAGCACAATCAATCCAAAAAACATGAACTCCTAGTTTTAACAGAGAGTTCAAATATATTATAAAATCATAGAGGCATTTGGATTGGAAGGAACCTTAAAGGTCACCTAGATTCAAGCCCTCTGCAATGATCAGGGATCCCTTCCATTAGACCAGGTTGCTCAGAGCCCCATCCAACCTGGCCTTGAACACTTCCAGGAACAGGGCATCACTGGGCATTATATGTGGAGTACTCCCACCTCCTTTGAAGTAATCCTTAACAGGAGGGATTCTCTAGTAAATTCTGTGGTCAGCATAGACAAGAGCAAAATCAAGAATGAGAAATAATAAAATTCCAAACATAAAATCTCCAGTACTTTCCTCTATAAGGGAGCAGTTCATCCTGTGAATTAACACTTCTATTTATAGAGCAGTCCTTTAGCAACCAAACTACTAAACAAATTGTCTCCAATGGTGGGTATCTTTAACACCATTAATTTAGTGAGGAAAAGCACCAACAAAACAGAAAAAAAAAAAATCTAACAGTATATGATTAACTTCCTTGTTGAATATGTTCAGCTCTGCATTTATTGATTCTCACATATAACAAGCTAAAGAATCACCAGTCTTTCCATATGCAAAACATAAAGCAGTCTGCATGTACTGGGAAAGATCAATACGAAGACAGATAAAAATGGCAGAACCCTCTTTGAAATATCATCCAGAGAGCATGGATGATCTCTTCTGGTTCTATTTCATTATATATTCTTTAGGAGAAAACTTACAAACAAATTTAATACTGGTTAGAGATATCCATTTCTTAATGAAAGTCTTCATGCTCATCAGTGACAGTAATACTATATTGTAATATATTATTATAGACTACTGAATCCTTAATCATCATTACATATTAAATATTTAATATATGGCTGACAAGTTAGGTCAGTACTAACACTATTTCATTAGATACTAGATTTCAGTAACAAGTTTTATTGCAAGCAAGTTGAAATTGCATTAGTATTTCATGTGACTCTCCATTTTTATCTCTGCAAGTCTTTCTATAGCACCAGATGATGCTAGGCAGAGTACTGGAGGCAATTAGCTTGCATCTTTACATCTGTATATACTGAGATGAGGTTCTCCTAAAGCCAGCTGCTTTGTACTGCTTTGGTTCTTAATTGTAAAGTAAAACTCAGAATTGCAACAAAAAATGTTTAGTTCACAAAGTTCATTTATCAACATCATTAGCCTGCAATGAAAAGTTAAGTTAATACAGCATTTTTTTGTCAAAATTGACAAATTCACTCACTGGATATAAAAGTCTTCTCAGGAGACCAACCTTTCTCAGAAGAAAATATGCTGTTAACAGTTTGCAGAGTCTCTCTCCCTTAACCTAGTTTCTCATGAAGACACTTAAAAGCTACCAATCTCATCCTGGGTGGTGAAACAGGGAAAGTGTAGTCACAAAGTACTTTGTAGAATCAGGAACCACTTCCTGCCCAGCTCCTTTGATGCATTTTGAATAGGGAAAATAAAAACTTTAAAAAATTAAAACAACCATTATCACATAGATCCACATAGATCACATAGATTCACATAGATAAAGTGAAGACTGAGCTAAGCAGTACAGATATACTGACAATTATTACTTCAGTGAAGACAGCACTACAGAAGCAGATATCCTAGTAATGTCTATTTCCTGAATTCCCTTTTGTGTTGCAAAATCCATTAATTGGATTTCTTTCTGAGAAAATAAGCTGGAAGATGCTTTCCAGGAGGGCATCCAGTATGTTCCATCTTCTACTAGACGTTCAGCCTAAGGGACTAGGCTACAGCTACCCAAAATGAAGCCGTAAATAATATGCACTGCACAATCAGTTCCTCACAAAAAACTGCTTTGCTGTACAGGTCTACACATGTTGCACGGAGTTAACTGCCCACATGAATGCAGGCTAGACATAACTAAATGGCAGGACTTTTCTCCCAAAAACTGCAACTTTACAGCCCCTAATTCCTCTAGCAGCATTTTAAACAAGGAATCAACTCTGGGAAGCTTAATCTAAAGAGCAGCACTTAGTAACATCCAAGGTCAAAAATCCCTATACACTTATGTAGAAGCACCAATGGATTGATCCAATCCTCATGATCAAAGTCAGTTTATCCTCTGCTAAATTTGAATTCAAAGATGTGATACACAAACCAAAACCCAGAAAAGTATGCCTAAAATTTCTTTTGAGGAACAAACTACCCACATGTGTACAGTGCTTTAAGTTGCTTTTCTGCCCTTATTCAATTAAGTCATAGCAAACAGTATTAAGAAAGAGCTGGTAGTACACTTAACGTGTTTCTTCCCTACTCTTGACACATTATCCTGATGAAAAAATTCCTACCAGTATGGGGTGCATCTGTTAATTAAAAACACTGTAGCTGCTCCTTTTTAAAATAGGAAGGTTTTCTTACATCACATTTGTGATTCAACAAATAGTATTCTAATCTTACAATTTATTCTACTGGTACAGTTTTTCATGTCCTACCTCTTTCACATGTGCATATTTGTATAGTTTTATAAATATGTGTATTTACGTATATGTTCATTTGAGATAATCTTATATATTGGAACTAGAAATTGATGTATCTTTGAGAAGAGCACAAGTTTGTAATCAAACCAGCAACCTTTGGGACTAAGAAGATCTCCAAGCTTATCACTTCAGGCTGTAAAATGTGTGCACTAACATAGGTAGAAGGCTTCCAGGCTTGGGACAGTCTGTTCCTGTCCATTTATACATCCTAAAGCAATAATTTACAAAGGCATTGGAACCAACAAGTTTCAGCAAAATGTTGCTCTGGCTCCCAAAGGCTCTAAGTAGACTTAGGAGAATCTCAGTGCACTGAACAGTTGAAATGCAAGATGACCCTCAGAAAACTCTACAAACCTTGTGCAATCACTAAAGATGTGTATTTTATAATTAGAACAATAGAACAGCTCAGGCTGGAAGGATCTCTTAAAGGTTATTCAGTCCTACTCCTCTCCTTTGAGCAGAGACATTCATCTTCAGTAAATTAGGTACCTTAGAGTCCCACCTAGATTGACCTTGAATGTTTCCAGGATTGGGCATCTACCACGTCTCTGGGTAATCTGTTTCTGTTACAGTATTACATGTATCAGGTAGACCTGAATGAAATATGTTCTGAGAGTCACAGCCACATTCTGAAAAAAAAAGGTGTTTTTCTGGTTTGATTCTAGATATCAGATCTGAATTTTAAATAAATCATATCCTCTTAGAGCAAGAGTTGGTAAATTGAATCTCCTGCTTACCCACAGAGCACAGAAAATTAATAATGTATATTTCCTTCACTACTTTGCCAACATATTTTCTTTTGGGATGGCAAAACATCTCTCAGAAACTAATGGGTCATGTAACCTTCAGGCTGTCAACTTCATATTTCAAGAGATCAAAGCAAATAAAAAATAATAAGCTATCACACACTTTGTTTTCCTCATTTTGCCCTCTCAGTTATGCATTGAGGCCCAGCTGCCTGGGCATTTACTGAATCCCAGAGCCAAGTTCAAACAAACCTGATCTCAAAATAAATTTAAGCAGTTTTTTTTTCATCTGTAGTCCAAGGCATACAGTTATGTTGCTGTAAGGATGTCTGGATAGGTAGGACACAAGGAAGGGCTTGTGAGTGCTGTGATACCTTCTTGAGAAAAACTATGTCATAATCTCAGCAACAAAGCTTCATTTTGCTTCATTGAGCACATTTGAAACTTGGGAATCTGGGCCAACAAAACTATTTGTGAATGAAATAACATCCTTGTAGAAAATTCCTCGTGCTCCAGTACTTTTTCTACATTTTAGCTGGAGCACTGTTCTCAGGAATTTTTTTCTTAAGGGTCCTTAAAGAAATACTGTACACTATACCAAATAATCTGCTGTCAGTGTGATGTCTGTGCAGACAACACACACCAGGGCTGTGCATAAATGAGGCATTTCTTGCCTCTTCATCTCAAGTGTAAAAATGGACTGTGGGATATAGACCTGGGGACTAGGGATTTTACTCAAAAGTTTCTTCACTTTACCTAGATAAAACTCTTAATAGCCCTAAAGAAATGCAATTTCTGGGCTTGAGTCTCTGGTATCAATTAGAAAGAGTTGGAGTGTCTGTAAGACACAGAATTACATCAGCTGCTAAAGCATTTCAAAGATCCTTTTAAAGGTATGTGTATTAAAGGTCTGTGTAGACAGAGATATTTTGGCCCAGACACTGTACTCCAAATGAATCTCTACTGTTTCAAGCAGTATTAACAATAATGGCTTCACATCCCAAAACTGAAGCAGCGATGACACATTTACTACCTGATTATTTTTATAAGGTCAAGTAGTTTCACTAAGTAACCATCAAGTTAAGAAGTGTCTTTCATGATGTACAAAATGAGCTGTTAGTGTTTCTTCCCTACATTGGGCCATGATCTTCTTCCAACCGAGAAAGGCATCTAAGTTTACTTGGACCTACCCTTCAGCAGCATGATAAAAAGTTATTTTTTGAAATAACTTTCATATTTCTATGAAGAATAAAGACTCTTTAAAGTTCAGCATAGGAATAATGGCCATGATATTCCATGCTCAAAGGGAAAGAAATTTTGCTTTATTAGTTTGATGAGTAATGCATACCAAAATTAATGGTGCCATCTAAAGTTCAGCTCACTCAATCTGTACCAATTTGCTTGGCAGACTCTGGTTCTGTGGACAAATAGCAACAGGTCTTGGCCTTTTTAAATTAGGGCCGTGGCACAATGGTTCCCTAGATTATTGCCTGCTGAATGATGTCTTGGCATAATACACAGGTGCAGGTAATGAAAACACAGTTAAATACACACAATTTCATGAGTACTAAGGTGTAAACAGAAGAGGGACCTGATTCACCAGTGCCTGGCATCTTGTAATGAGAGTAAACAAAGCAATGTTTTTTAACTCCTCTAAAGTGCCTGAAGATCTTGAGTGAGTTTGGAGCCAAGGAAGGCTGGCTCTTCTGTAAGACAGCAGGTGCTCTAGATTTGCATCTCCCAGACGTTTAGAAAAGAAAATCTCCATCTCATGTGATTTCTTAAATTGTTTTTTCACCATTTTTAGATTTATTTTGAAAAGTAAATAAATAAAAATACCCTGTCATCTGCTACATTTGTTTTTATTTCTGAAATTATTTAAATAAAGATTCTGGTACATCTTCACAAGAAAATAAACCTTATTGGTGCCATGGATATTTCAAAATACTTTTTAAGAGTTTCTTGCTAACAAAGGAATAAAATAAAAAAGTAGTTCTTGAGTGCCTATAACTCCTAAAAATAAACACTTGTACTATTTCTGAGCAAGAAAATGAGCTGTTAAGTTTAAAAGATTACTTTTATTTAACTTATAAATGGTTCTTGTGAACCTCACTTTTGCTGATAAAAAACACAGTAGTGTAAACTACATATTCCACAGACATATTTATCCTTCACTCAGCACTGCAGTTTCAATAAGTCATCAGTATTTCAGGATATGCTATGGTCAAATAGTCAGCAAGTTACCTTTAGGAAATAAATATTATTTTATCATCTCCCTCACAATGTTTAAGACTTTTGCTGGGGAGTCTACCCATCAGAACCAGCACAACAACATATAGGCTGGAATGGTCTTGCTGGGCCAAATGATGATTGGCAAAATTTTGCATGTTCAAAACCAAGAACAGTTTGCAGAACTAAACAGAATTTTTTTTTGAATGATGGACACTTTTGAATAAGTCTTTTCTTTTATTTTCTTGTTTCTGTCAAGATAGAATACCAGAAACAACAGCAGGACACCAGCTCCTATGAGATTTGTATTTAATTTTCAAAACAAAACTTTGGTTAGTTGAGCTAAGCTTAAGATTAGCACTGCAAATATTTGGTTGCTTAGCTGAACAACAATATATCATATATTTTGAGATGCTCTTCAAATTATTTCATTAACAGAAAGCAGAAAAGGATAAAGATGGATAATCTCCTCCTGTCAATAGACAAGATTTTTTTATGTGCTCAGCTTTCTTCCAAATATAGCATCCCAAAGAACTTCCCAAACAACAATTAATAATGATGTATTTTTTTTGTTTCTACACTGTTTTCATTAAAATTATGAAGTCGAGGATTAACCAATGTGCACGGATACTATATTAATAGTGAAATGAATGCAGGGGAAAAAATCCAGCCAGGTATGAAAGTGAACCTTATACATAACACTGGGGTTTTTTGGAGCAGAAGCTGAGAAAGATCCACAGGATTTTCTCTGTATAGATGTTTTTGGAGATATTAATGAGAAGAAATCTATTAGAGTTATGGTTTATTTTCAAGAAAGACATTGTGATACAAAGAAAAATAAAATAGTCCTTTGATTCATCAAATATAGAAAGGGAGGCATATTTAAAAAATAGAAGAAAGGAAATAAAACCATTAGGATCAACATTATGCTATTTATTGATGCTTTTGCTGCTGTAAATACATTCCCCCCAGAAGGGAAGATGAAATGCCAAAGTATGAGGTCACACTTTGCAGTGTGACAGCTTAGACCACTGAAAGGTACAGTTCCTCTAACCTCTTCCCACCTTTCTCATCTCCTCCACTAACTTTCTATCAGCTCACCAGACAATACTTGAGAACCAGGTTAAACTCCAGGGGAAAAAAAAACAGAATAAACAAAAAAAAAAAAAAAAAGAAAAAGAAAAGAAATAGACAAAACTCAAACACCAAGCAACAGGACATTTTGCTACTCTTTAACTGAGTTAAAGCAGATGAAAAAAGGATCTGAAAATCTTCAGGGAAGCAAACTAGTGAGACCAACAGAGCTGGGAATCAGGGAGAGGAACAGAAGGAACACCATGTAATGGGAAATAGCTGAAAAATATGTTAAAACATCTAAGTAGCATATTCTCCATTACATTTTTCATGGAAGAAGTGAAGGTACATTAGTTTTATGGTATTACTTCAAATGATGCATAATCAGGTTGAAAGCATTGATAATGACTAGAATCATTATAATGATTTCTTGGAGGTTCACTCCTCCCTGGTGGCTCAGCTACCTAGTTGAAGTAGCCATTACCTGCATCTGGACAGAGTTCCACATGAGACTTGCTTATTTATAATTTGTAAAAGGTATGCATACAAACATGGTGATTTCTAATATTTTGGCCAGAAATCTGATGTAACTCAAGTATTCAAAACACTTCCACATTAATTTAATCCAAATATCAGGAAATAGGAAGAGGAGACAATTAAAATATTATGGTATAATTTAGGTCCAAATGCAGCAGAAGGTCTTTTGTAGGGAACTTCTGGATAATGCACCCCCAGACATAAGATTATCTCTTCTACCATACAATAGAAATCAGACTGTGAAAGACAACACATCCTTTCAAATAGTTGAGCTATTCAGCAGCATCAGCATTTCCTGAAGAACTAAGGTGAAAACAAAATATCATACGTATTTTTTAAGTAATTAATTATTTTTTCTAAAGGTTCTATTTTCATTTTCCTTCACTAGACCTAGTACTGTCACATGTGCCACATCCATGATGGTGTCCCTGAGTGCAAGGCTGAAGCATTTCTTTGCAAGATGACTCAACTCCAGCTCTAGAGGGAGATAATTTTTGTCTTCTTTATCATCATCTCTTTGCTACAAACTGAATTATCCAGGCTGAAAAATGGGCCTTCAGCACTAACAAGACTTCTACTCCTCTCAAAGGTCTCTAGGCTGGATCTTTGTGGAATTTAGATCTATGGACCAACTTAGATACGAGCAGCACACCATGAGGAATTATCAAACCTCAAAATACTCTTCTCCACAGAGTGGTAGCATGACTACATGGTACATTTTTGAAAAGAACACACAGAACTTCACAATTCCTTTACTCACAATGGTAAAACAACATTAATGGCCACATGCTGTAGACTGAGGTACTGTTAACCTTTTCAGCTACTTAAACTTGAACCATTTTGACTGCTATTCACCTAGAAGTGATTTGATCAAGAATATTAATGTAAAAATTAAATTTAAGTTGGCAAAAGGAAAAATACTTAAAAACTTAAAAAGCGAAACTTGCTTGTTGTTGTCCACTGACTTCTACCGAACTCATTATCATACAGGCTCCATCTATCAACTTCACACCTTGAGACAAATACACTTCCAAACAGAAGTAGCAGGGGTTTGGTTCCTTTTTTTCTAATAGTTTTAATTTTTATATTTCAGTCACACATGACAGAGTAGAAAAGTGATAACAACAAAATTATCCCAGTTAACCCTATAGAAGTAAGTTTCTCGTTAAACTCATAAAAGAAACACTAAAGGTAATTTTCTTGTATTTGAGTGATCTTTTCACTTGTAGTTTTACCACTACTGCAAATTAACTTTCTCTGAACACAGAAAAATAGAAGCACAGTATAATTGTTTTAGCCAAAGAAAAGAAACAAATTATAAAGATATCCCTAACACAAACAGGCCCAGGATCCTTTGAGGAAATATTCAGTCAAATGTTTGCTACTGATACAGCCTCTGATTCCTTGTGGGATTAGCTTTGGAGCATTAATGAAAAGGCCCAGAGCTAATTGCTGCTCTCTGTTTCAGGAGATTACCCAAGTTACTCCCTTTACGAGCATAGATACAGCTGCTCTTCCCCTCCTACAGGAGGAAGTTTTCCATGTCATTAAAACATTTTCTGCAGACACTCAGCTCATGCCTTGAGCAAGATAAACATCTCCAAGACATATATATTTCAAAGATCATGACATCCTAAGACCTCATTTTTGATTTATCTCTTATGATCATTTGGTATACTGTTTAGGGCTAACTATTAGTGTAATCTGGATGGGAAGTTTGAGAAATGAAAGGCAAGGAAAAACCTTCAAATGAACAGTTTATATTTGAATACAGCACTCCGAACGTTAATTGTCAAAAATAAATTCAAAATTACATTCAATATTAAACAGAATTTCCTGTGAACAGTTTGAATGTGTTTGTGTTTAAATGAAAATATCTCAAGAATAAAAACTGAAATTGCTTACAGAAAAAGGGGAATGTCAAGTATGGAAACTTTCAGCTGCAATTTTTCATTAGGGTGCCAGTTCCTGAGATTAGATTATATGAAAGCTTTTTTTGTTTCTAAGAGATACACACTTGGTTACTTGACTGCAAGGAAAACACAGAATTTGAACTAATAAAGGTTCAGAAACTAGAAAGCATGTAAGAAATCTGGAACTAAAAATAACAATAAAAAAATTAAAATACAGAAAGAAGACAGCTTCACT
>JACBWW010000721.1:0-20835 GCA_020086605.1 Lanius collurio | reverse complement strand
TGCAGCTCTGGCCCAGAAGGGGCTGAGACTGAGCAGAGTCTGAGCTGCAGGAATGGAAACCTCCCCCCATGGATGGCCAAGGACACAGGAGGGGAACACCAGCACAAGCTTTGTTCTCTCAGCCCTTTCCCGGGGCTGAAAGGAGTACAGGAATATGCTGGAAGTCCAGGAAGCAACCAGATGGCCAGGGAAACTGGAACAGGAGCTGGAAGTCCCTAAGCTCACTTTTAAAGCCTTTAAAAATTCATCACATGAAGTGATGGTGTGAAAGTTGCTTCTCCCTGGGCACAGCCACATTTGAACATCTAAAGCAGAGAAGAGCAGGGACTCTGGAGGAAATGATCCCGTTTTCCCCAGGGTGGAGCTGCTTGGAGGGAGCTGTGTGATCTGAGCTGGGCCCAAAGGGGACAGCAGAGCAAACAGAGCCCCGAGTGCCACCTGGGACACCCCTGGGTTTTCTGACCCTCCATGAGGCACCAGCTGGGGTCACCTCCCGCCTCCCAGAGAGGCTCCCTTGCCATTTCTGCTCCTTTTCCGTGGTGCTGCCCATGCTTCCCTCTCTCCAAGGAGGCTGGGACAGCTGAGGGTTGTGGTTAGGCCTGGCTTAACCTCCGGCATGGGAGAGGCTGAGCTGGACTAAATCCTCATGGCTGCTCTGCAGTCAGCACAGTTCAGGGAAGACAAAACCCTTGTGCTGGGAAGAGTCACTTTGTCCCTTGTCACCTGCATTCCCCGCTGCTAACAATAGCTTTAAAGATTTTTTCTTTTTTAATTTACTTTGTGCACAAACTTGGCACCTCGAGTGCAATCTGAGCCTGAGCTTCCACAGGCAGAGCCTGCAGGGCCCAGGAGGAGCTCTGGGGATGCAGAGCTCGGCAAGGTGTGAAGGTTGAAGCTGCAGCAATGAAGTGCACAGGTCTGGTTTAATCAGGCTCAGCTCAGGGCTGTGAGGAGAGCCCGGGCTCAGAGCAGGCTGGGCTCATTCTGTGCTACAAACCCCAGAGGAGTGGCCTTGGAAGGAGCCTTGGGATGGGCAAAAACAAAGTCTGGTGCTTTTAAAAGAAAGCCCTAAAATAGATGCTCGCAGGGAGGCCAGCCTTGGAAGGAGGCTGTGTTTGCTGCCTATTGATCCCCATCTCTATTGATCTCAGATCCCCCACACCCACAGCAAGGCAGGTTTTGGGGTATTTATAAACAGGAGGAGAGAGCCCTGAAGGCTCTGGGCAGGTTTGGGGAGCCAGCTCTCCTCAGGCTGGCAGTGCAGGGAGCCCCAAAGCTCCTCTGGCAGCTCTCCTGGGGCACAGGAGGGCTCCCACTTTCCTGGGTGCTTATCAGAAGTTAGACCCGGCTTTCCATGGTTTTCCCACACATATTTTCAGGAAATAAAAATCCATCCAGACAAATCCCACCCCTTTTACAAGGATTTGTGGGCTGCAAACACGAGATCTGAACCCCCACACGTGGGATTCACTGAACACCTGCTGATGGGGACACAGGTAAAATTCAAACTGACCTCCAGGGACATCCTGACACTTCCTCTCCCCAGTGCCCTTGGCACACCTGCACAGCATTTGGGCTCTGTCTGATTATTCATTGGCATAACCCTAGTTCAGCTCCTCTAATCCAGGCAGGAAATGCAGACCTGGACACGCTGGGCTGGGACACCAACAAATAAAGCTCCCCATGGCGATCACTGGGTGAAAAGGACTTCACAAACAGATGGTTTGCAGCATTCAGAGATGTAACTGAGAAGGAAAAAAAGTCCCCTGCAAGGCAGAAAACAAGATCTGAGTGACAGCCTCATGTAATGCATGGCACCTCGGGAGCCACCAACTTCCAGGGTCAGGGACTACAAAGCACTTGGAGCTTCAGAGGGTTTTGTGCTGGGTTTTTTTCCCACTTTCTGCAGCAAATTCAAAGTGAAAAAGCATAGATGGGCGCTTGAAAGGACGCCACGTCTCTGAAGAACTGCTGCTGCTTTGAGTTCTGGCTCAAGGGGAGAGCTGAGGGTGCTGGGTCAGGTGTAAAATCCAACATTTCTGCCTGGGAGCCGCACGTGTGGGAGCACAGAGGGACAGGGGAATCAGAGCTGTTGTTTGTTGGGTTTGAGCCGTGGCTGGGGCTCATCCCAGCTCAGAGGGAGGACTGCAAGGACCTGATAACTCCGTGTTTGTCCCCAGGCCAGGAGCAGCACTCACACGGGGATAAAGACCCTTTCCACTCCCAAACAGGCTTAACCTGCCCGATTACAGAGCCAGCACAGCTCATTTCCTCTCACCACAGCTCCTCTCATCTCCCAAACTCATCCTCAGCCTCTGCAGCCACAAATCCCCAGGTTTTTGCTGCCCTCTCCCTTTTTCTGTCACTGTGGCTGCCCCCAGTTGTGTTTAACCAAGATTAGTAAAACATTTCCATCTTCCAGGTTTGGAAAGCCTGAGTTGATGTTAGAAAGTCCAAAAAGAAAGCCAGCAATGCAACAAAAGTCTCCAATCTCCTCTCCCCTCTAATAATTCACCTGGAAACATGAAAAAAAATCAGTTTGGGAATGAAACTTTTATCCCAGCCTCCCATTCCCTCGTGTGGGCTGAGCTCCTCTGCAGGACACCAGGGACAGCCACGGTGTCCATCACACAGGGCTTCCCAAAAGCGGCCCTTGCCAGGCAGGACAAGGATTTAGGAGAGAAGAGCGACGTGTCCTGCCTGACCAGGAGGGACACACCCAGCCTGTCCCCAGGCCCTGGTGCCTTGGAAGACACTGTTGGAGGTAACAGGGTGAAAACTCACAGCTGCTGATGGATTGTTTCCCACTTTGGAGGCTCTGAGCTCCTCCTGGACCTTAAAACCCAGAAGAAACCCCCGTGGGGGGAGGATGATGGAGCTGCTGGAGCTGCTGGAGCTGCCACAGCACTCTCAGCCCGCTGCATCCTGTTTTGCCTGCCCAGACCATCCTGTTCTGGATGGAGCCAGGGGAGCCAGGACCACCCAGTGCCTGCCAGGGATCCGTGCCAGCATGGAGAGGGGGCTCCTCCTGCCCCCTTCCCAGAAATCAGGAGAGGGAGAATGAACAAAGCCAGTGGAAAGCAGGTTCAGCTGAGCACTCACAGCAGGTCAGGGGTGCCAGAGAGGCTTTGGAGCATCCCCCACCCCTGCCCAGCCCCTCACACCCACCCCACCCTTCAGTCCTGGCTGCTCACACACTACAAGATCCCAATTTCCTTTCTCTGGAATACTCAGCTCTTTTTTTCCCCCCCCGAGTACAAGCACACGAGATCACTCAGAACTGAACACTGGGAACGAGCTCCTTGTTGACAGCAAGGAAAAAAACCATCCCAGAGCTCGGAGCTGAGGAGCACCTCAGAGCAGGACAAAATGTCACTTGTGCACCCTCAGCCCCGTAACCCATCCCCAGCACCCCCCCTGCTCCACTGACCCCTTCTCTCCTCCTCTCACGGCTGCTGGGTGTCTGCTCACTGAGCCTGGCTGGAGGGGACTTTTCTGAGCTTCTGTTCACTCCCTCCTGTCCAGTTCCCTCCCCTGGCTGGGTTTAAATCAGCGCTGGAGGCAGCAGTGATTCCTGGCACCCCCAGCACCCTGCTTCCCAAAACAATACACAATGGATTATTCAGAGCACACCCTGCGTCACACACGGGTAATTATAAACATGAAATCTATCAAATAGTGACAATTAACAGCGGATTTGACAGAGTAACACACTCCAAATAGCCTGGTGGTTGATTACGTCTTATTAATGAAATGCCAAAACATTGAGGGCTCTTAGCAGGACAATTAATTGCTCCCAATAAATCTGACTTCTGCCAGACCTCTTCTTTCAAGGAGGCTTTGGGACATCTGGGGAGGGTTATTTTTTAAAGCTGTGGCTGATGGTTCCTGCAGACAATTCCCTGGGAGCTGGGAGAGCTGGAGCCACCAACACACAGGAACGAGCAGGAGGGAGTCAGAGACGAGGGCAAGCCCAGCACTGGAGCAATTTTTTATAAACTGAGGTGGATCGAGTGTAAGACTCCAACTGAGATCCACTCCCAGCACTTCCCCTGCAGACATCCAGGGCCAGCAGATTCCTTGGAAAGGCATCCTCAGACACAGTGGCCCACAGTGGCTTCCAAAGAGGATCCCAGGCTGCTGGGAGAGGGTGAACAGACCCAGAGGGGGACCTGTCCCAGCCAGACGTGCCCAGGATGGTTGTCACCAACCCGGGAACGGGCTGTGGGGACAAAGGGTGCAGGGACTGCTGTGCCAAAGACCCCACTCCTGCAGAAACCAGGAGTATTGGCTGCCTTGGACACACAGGACTTGCAGCACTGCTGCCAAAGGTGCTCTGTGTGTCCATCCATCCCTCCGTCCCCTCGGAGCAGCCCTTTTACCCCACCTGTGGCAGGAGTATCCCAGTGACCCCAGCCCCAGTGACCCCACACCTGGGGGTCACTGGGAAAGGGCCTTTTCCAAGGGCCAAGCCCTGGAGCTGTGAGGCTGCAGAGCTCAGAGCACTCCCTGGCCCCAGCCCTCGCCAGCCTCCACTCCCCAGGCACCAGATCCTGTCAGGGACAGCAGGGTCAGCCTGTGCTGCTTTCCCTGCCAGCTCCTGCTCCCTGGAAGATCTCAGCAAAGCTGTTCCAGAACCCCCATCTCCTTCTGGAGCAGCGCTGAGCTCTCGGGGTGGCACAAATTTCAGCATCCTTATTTTTATGCCAGCCTTAATTTGAAGGGAACCTACGAGAGAAATCTGATGCTGGCAGGGTCTGAAACCCACAGGCACTCTGTAAACAGCTCGACCCTGAGAGATTCCCGTGTTTCTTCCTGAAGCACCAGGAGAACAGCAGCTCTGGATAATGGGAAACAGTTACAGAGACTTCATTTTCTTGGTTTTGCTGGGATTTTCTCTCGAGCTAGCTGTTCCCAACTTAATACCTGGCAGGGCTGATCAGCTCTTTGGACTCTCATTTGCATAAGAGCTGATGTGCTGAGAGGGGAAATCACTGCCCCAAGAGGTCAGGGATACTCGGGGGGAAAAGGAGAGAGGCCCTTTCTCCTCGAGTGCCGCTTTTAAAAGGGGTCAGGCAGAGTTTCTGAGGCTGAATGAATAAACAGATCCCAAAGAACACTTTCCTGTGACATCCTTGGGAGCCTCTGGACACGTCCTCACACCCTTGGGGACATTTGCTAATAGTGCAGGTATCCAAACCCTGCCCACGGGACACTTCCCTGCGGTCACAGCAGCTCCTGCCTGTGCTGGGACAGACTGGGAGCCCAGCAGGGCTCACCTGGGCCGGGTTTTCCTCCTCTCTTTGCCTGAGGGTTGGCAGGAGGGGAGCATGGAGGTGTCTCTGCACACTCTGAGGGGACAGAACCTCGTCAGGCACAGCTCATTAAGTCTGGGAGGCTCTGCCCAAGACCCCCCTGACCCCTGCAGGATGTGGGCAGGAGGAGAGAGAGCCCAAACCCCGGGGACAGAGGCTGGGAGGGGACGAAGCCAAAGGGGGTTTGGGCAGGACATCAGCAGAGCCATTCCTGCAACCGAACAAATTCCAGCTCCAGGGGCTGGCTCTCGTTCTGCTTTAACATCTCAGCATCCAGGAGAGAGGAATGCCAAGGAAATGCCATGCACACAGCGTTCTCCCTGCTGTCACCTGTCTGTCTGCACGTGCTGTCACCTGTGCCAGCCACCCCAGCACCCTGCAGGACACCCAGGGACCACAGCAAACCCCACTGCCCCACAGCAAAACCCCACAGCAAACTCCCCCACTGAATGGGGCCTGTTCACAGGCAAAGCAGCCCCATTTTAACCCTCCTGCATTCCTGAATATCCAAACCCCTGCAGGTACCACGGGAAGGACTTTGGGAAAGGCCTGGAAATACAGGAGGGTAAGGAAAAGGGGTGGATCAGAGAGCCCCAAACCTGCAGCTCCCCCAGCTCACCCAGGCATCACTCACTGCTGAGGGTTCTGAGATGAAGCCCCTGGGCCCTGCCACCCCACTGGGCAGTGTCCCCACCCAGGGACAGCCACCAAACCTGCAGAGCTGCCCACACAACAGGGAACACTCCAGGCACAGAACAACACGGATCCAAACCCTCCAGCCAGGTGATGTGGCTGGATGATGCCTGGAAAAGGGAGGCCCAGGAGGGGTCCAGGTCCAAAAAGGGGCCTGGAAGCCCCAGCTGGGACAGACCCGAGGGCAGCATTCAGTGCAGATGTTTAGGGACAGACCTGAGGACAGAATTCAGTGCAGATGTTTCAGGTTTGCCTTTCTCCTGCTGGAAAAATGCAAATGCAGTGATGCCCAGCAAGCCTCCACAGGCTGATGTTAAGTTCAAGGAATGAGAGGGCACTTTTAGAACCACCCACTGAATTTCTTTTCATTTTCCAGGTCCTGCCCATGGGCTCCAGGTTCAACAGACTAAATTCAGACTGTGGCTTTTATTACCACTGCTTAATGTCTTTATTCTGAGAACCATTTTCACATGTTAGTGCTTTTATCGAAGGAGGCTGCAGTTAATTAAAAGCAGTCCTATAAACCAGTTTGTTTCTATTGCCCTCTTTTCATGATAGCCCAAGAACTATTGCATAATACCCAGCATTTACTGGAGTTTCTGGCTCACACTTTTAACACCAACCACATTCACAGGTTAAAAACACAATTAAAGCCTCCCCAGCCTTGCAAAGCTCCTCCATAGGATCAATTCCCAGAGCATCGATAGCTGGGGACTGTTTGAACTGAATAAAACTGACTTGGTCTTGTTTACACAACATCAAAACCCCTCTCAGTTTACCTTGGGAAGGCACCTGGCTACAGTGACCGCTCTCAGACCCTTCTGACATTGCCAGCATTTTCTGAAAAGGCTCTGCCTGTTTGAATTTGCATCTCCTCATAGATTGCCTGCCATATTTCATCCCAAATCAATAAAATTTCTATGAGCACAAATCTAAAATGATGGTGAAGGGCATTTCTAGTCCAAGGAGTTCTCAGGGCGCATTTTGCTCAGTTTACCACAACTCTGGAAGACAAAACATGCACAACACCCTGGTTTCATGGGTCAAGCCATGATTTCGCTTAGAAATTAGGACATTTTGAGAGAAATACAACGAGAAACTTGCATTGCATGGAACTTACAGGGGCAGCTTTCCTGGAGGCGGAGGGAGCCGCACGGGACCGGCCATTGAAATGTGCCTGGGGCAGGAAAGCCCGGACAAGCAGCCACCAAAATGTTGTTTCTAAACCCATGGACAGTTACAGATCCGCCGTGGCACGGAAGGGACCGGCTGCATCAGCAGAGCCCTCCAGCACATTGCGATTGGACAGAAGCTGCGTGGTGATGGAGCCGGGAGGCTCAGCCCCGCTCCCCGCCCGGCTGAGGCAGGCGAGGAAGGAGATTCGGGTTAAATCACCCGTTGTGCCAACTCTTGCTCTGGGTTGGGTTTTTTTCTCCTCGCAAGGCAGGTGCTGCCCTGGGGCTCGATGGCAGGGACGAAGCGCTCTTGTTCCCGGCCCAAATTCTCCGGGTTCCAGCACCGAACCCCCGCCCCACCGAGAACTTGAGGGGAGGCGTTGGGAGAAGCTCTGCACACTCCTGAGGAATTCAGGAGCAGAACGCAGCTCCTGCAGGACAGACCCTGCCCAGGAGAGCCCCGCAGCCCCGAGACCCCCTGGAAGCTTCACCCCGAGCAGGATCGGGCTGCGATCCCTCTCTTCCCGGTGCGATTCTGCCCCGAGCCTTTGTCCACAGGTGCAGTGCAGAGAGGATCTGGCTACAGGTCCAGAGCATCCTCTGAGCAAACAGCCGAGCATCCACCGAGACGCCCCGAACGGCTGAAGCTTCCCCGCCAAAGCCTTCCCGGGAATAAAGTCCCCCACATGCATTCCAGGGGGAAGGGTGCGTGCAGAGACCCTCTCCCTCCCCACGGGAAGCCAGCTGGAATATTCCCTGGTAGAGAAATGGCATCGGGAGCTCTTACCTGCTCGGATCTGTATTCCCAGCTAGCAGCACACCTACAGCCCCAGGCTCTCAGGGGGCATCGCGGGGGTGCGGATTGCTGCAGGTCATGGGTGTGTACAGCCAGAAGCAAAAAAAAACCGACCCAAAACAACCCCCCCAAAATCCCCCAAAAGCCACAACATGACCCAGATGAGAGCCCTGCAACGGCTGTCTCGTTACAAGCAAGATGAGATGAAGGAGGGGTTTTTACTTGCTCTGAGGCATCATATGGAGCTTAATCACAGCAGTTACGTATTGGGTTCTTTTGGCCTTCAATCAAGTGTGTCATTTCGGTGGCAGCTGCCTACGTGATGCCAGCACCCCGGGCGCTCCAGTCCTGTGCCAGCGCCGGCCTTGTGCAGCTATTCTACAGCTCAACAGCGGGCAAATTCCATTTCCCAGGCTGCGGGAAGCTCCTCCTGTAGTCCAGCGAGCCCTTGGAGCCACGCAGGATCACACACCTCTCCTCCGGCACCTAGAGCCCGGGGAGCCGCTCCCACCGCAGCTCCCGTCCCGCTCTCATCTCCCGGCGCAGCCCATCCGTATCCCGAGGACTTCCAGCACTCTCCCAAAGCCACCGGGAGGGGACACAGCTCGCCAGGCGCCCCGCGGACGAGCGCGGCACGGCGCTAAGGGGGAGGCAGCTGCTCCACGGAAAACAGCAAAACTTGGTGGGTGGGAAAGGTCTGAGGAGCTGCTGAGCAACCGAGAACGGCTCGCCCAGGACCCGGCACAGCCCGGCAGCTCGGCCCGCCCCGCTGCAGCCCCGGGGATGCTCGAGGGGCCAAGCAGGAGGCGATCGCTGCAAATCAGGTGTTAAACCTGGCGATTGAATCAGCTGGAACCAGCCGGGGCTGGGCTCACCACAGCTCCGAGCGGGGGACGGGCACGGCTCTGCTCGGAGCCTTTTGGTTGCCCACAGCGGCATCAGGAGGTGTTTGGGGCCAAATTCCTCCGTCCAGTGCATTTGTTGGGTTTGACAGATCCATTAGGACCCATCCATTCGAACAGATGGCGGATGCTCCCCGTGCTCTGGGATCTGGGATCCGTGTCCAGCTCCCCGGGAGCAGGACACCGCAGAGACACCGAGCTCTCATTACATCACCCGCGCTACGGACGAGCAGGGGGCCAGCAAACGAATAAAAAACGTTTTCTGGGCAGCCGAAGTGCTGTTGTGCCGCTCCATGGCAACTCCACAAACCCGCGTGTGAGCGCCCACAGCCGCACACCGCCCGACAGGGGGGACAGCCGCGAATCCATCACACCGCGGGGCTGGGTACCGAGGGACGAGCAGCCCCGAGCATCCCCGCCGCGCACCCCCGCGGCCACCCGCGGATCCCCCGCGGGCATCGCTCGGCTGCCGGCCCGTCTGACCCGGCTGGCAAGGCTGGCTGAAGCCCCAACAGGTTCCCCGTGGAGCTGCGGTGCCCCCGAGCCGGGGAGGGGAGGGCGCTGCCTGCGCGCAGCCGGCTCCCTGCGAGCCCTCCCCTCCTCCCCGCCCGGCCGAGGGGCAGCCCGAGCTCCCCATCCCTCGCCACCTCCTCACTCACCTCTCCACCAGCCGGCTCCTCCGCCCCAGGTTTGCCCGGCCCCCCCCCCCCCCCCCCCCCCCCGCCCCTCCAGATCGCTCCCAGACGAGTAATTCAAAGGAGGATGGAGGGAGGAGGCACAGAGAGATCTGGGCGGTGAGGATGGCGGAGAGAGAGAGAAAAAAATAATATTTAAAATAAAAAATCGAGCAAAGGGATGAAATCAAATCAAACAAGCGAAGAACCGGACCGAGATGAGACGATGCTGGAGGAGGAGGAGGAGAGCGGCGCGGCGCGGCAGCCCCGGCTCAGCGCCCCATGGCCCCGCAGCCCCGAGCGCAGCCCGAGCCCCGCCGCGCCGCGCCGCGCTCCCCCGGCCCGGCCAGGGACCACCCTCCGCCGCCAGCCCCGCGCCGCGGCCCCCGCTAACCCCTTCCTCGCCGGGCCTCGCCGCCGCCGCCCCCTCCTCCCCATCCTCCAGCCCAGGCGGCGATGCGCAGGGAGCGGCTCCGGCCTCGATAGATCCAGAGCCGGGAGGGAACCGCTCCTGTGGGGCCGAGCCCCTTGGGAAGTTGTGTCTCCGGGTCTCCTTTCGGCAGGGAGGGGGGTTAAGCTGCCAGTTCCTTTTGCGGAAGCACAGAACCTTTGGTTGGAAAAGACCTCCAGGAGCAAGGTCCAGTCACGGCCCCCGCACTGCCAAGCCCACCACTGACCCATGTCCCCACGTGCCACATCCATTCCTCCAGGGATGGGGTCTCCAAACCTCCCTGGGCAGCTCCTGCCAATGCCTGACCACCCTCTCCATGGAGAAATTCCCCCCAAATCCACCCTGCCCCTCCCCTGGCCCTGAGGCCGTTCCCTCCTCCTGTCCCTGTTCCCTGGGAGCAGAGCCCGACCCCCCTGAGCCCCCTCCTGTCAGGGACTTGTGCAGAGCCACAAGGTCCCCCCTGAGCCTCCTTTGCTCCAGGCTGAGCCCCTTTCCAGCTCCCTCAGCCCCTCCTGGGGCTCCAGCCCCTTCCCAGCTCCGTTCCCTGCCCTGGACACGCTCCAGCCCCTCAGGGTCTGTGTTGTCCCGAGGGGCCCAGGACTGTCCCCAGGACTGGAGGTGCCCCAGCAGTGCCAGCACAGGGGACAGTCCCTGCCCTCACTGCCCCGGTCCTGCTGGCCACACTATTGCTGATATTGGCCAGAATGGTCTTGGACTTCTTGTCCAGCAGCAGTGGAGGAGAAGAATCCCCATCTGCAGGTGTCTCCTGCGCTTTGTGTGCACAAACTGTGCTCTCCCCAAACCCAGGGCCCCCAAGCTGGCCTGACCCCCATGGGATGCTGGAGGCAGAGGAGCAGAGCAGGGAGATCCACATCGCTGATCTGGCAGCTCCAGGGAGCCCCGGATTCTGCCCCGGGAAAGAGGCAGTGCCTGAAGGAGCTCCCTTCCCTGGCTGAATCTCCCCCACAGCCAGCAGATCCCTTTCCTTCCCTGCTGCAGTCACCTTCAGCCTGGTACCAGCACTTGGTGGAGCTCGCTTGGCTTCCCAGCTCCCTTTTGGAATGCTCCTGAGGCACACAGCCCTTGGATCACTGCCTGCCACCAGCAAAGCCCTGACCCCTCAGGGACAGCTGGGCCAGGACGCCTCCAGTGGGGGGGAAGTTTAAGTGAAAGCAACCTGGGCTGAAAGCAAGCAGTGATGTTGTGCTGGGGAGAGCAGCTGACTGCAGGAGAGGCTCTGATGGGAGCCCAACACAGCTAAAATTGCCTCAATTGGATCTGGAAAACAGCCTGGAGAGACACCCGTCATCTCCAGCAACACTCCCACAACCGTGTGAGCATCAGACAAAGCCTGCAGAGTGTTGGGTTTAGGCCTCAAAGGTGTTTAATTCACATCTTGTCTCCCTTGTACTCTTCTGATGTAAAATCCTTCCTGTCTCCTTCCCTTCAGCCTCATGGGTCACCATGTTCCTCACGCTGGGATTTTCCTGGGATCAGAAGGAACATGATCTGCAGCTCAGGACCCAGGGGCAGAGGGATTTTGGCTTTCTCTGCTCCCTATGCAAACTATAAACCCCATCTCCAATGATATTCAACACTTTTTGCTTCACCAGCTCAGCTGTGCTGCCCCAGGGTGGGATTTCTGCATCCCACTGTCCCTCTCCCAGTGCCTGGACATTGCCTGTGGAGATTCAGGACCTGAGCCATGCTCCAAGTCCCTTATAAACCAGCAGGGCTGGGCTACATCCTGCAGTTTTACCATTTTTATGAAGTGATTGGCATTCCTGTGCTCAGTGAGAAGAGAATCCCTGCTCCAGGAGCAAGGCCCTCAGCACCAGCAGTGGAAGGTGAGTGATGGCACCAAATGTTGTTCCATCAGAATGAGATGCAGATGAATCTCTTCATCCTTTTACTTTTTGTTCCTATTTTTTCCCTTGACCTGTGAGGAAACTTTCACCTGCAGCTCCCTCATCTCCATCTGGGCTGCCTGTGTGAGTAAATGGGGGCAAACCCCCTCATTTGGGAATGTTATTCCCTGCCTTTAGCTAATTTCCTTTCCTCCAGCTCTGAAAAACATTAAACCAGAAAGATTCCAACCTTCAGGGCTGAAAACAGTAGCTGGAAAACCCAGCAGGCCAATGTATTTATTGTTAAAAATTGTGAAAGGACCGAGCCCTCATTAATGCCTGAATCAATGCAGAACATCCCCAGGTTGTCTCCACATCAGTAGGAGCAGCCCACGGCTCTTTCCCCTTTTTCCTTTGTTCCAATAATGAGCTGATCACTGCAAACCTCTGGTTTTGAGGTGCCCTGGGCAGCTCTGGGGCTGCAGCTGGCAGAGGGATGGATCTGGGGTGGAGATCTCCAGAAGGATGGGCCTTCCTTGGGAATCTCCCCAGGATGTTTGGATTGCACTCCTGGGAACGACACAGCCGTGACAGAGCAAGTGAGGGCAGCAGGGCGGGCTCCCAGCACAGGGACTGGCCCTGGGTGCCATTTGCCATGGAGCTGCCACCCCCAGCTCGTGGGGAGCAGAGCCCCCGAGGCAGAGCAGGGGCCGTGTTTGGGGGCTGGAGCCCGGCGTGGGGCCGGCAGCAATAAATTGGGGGTGCAAGGGGAGGCAGGGCAAGCCAGGCTAGGGCTCTGGGAGAGCTGCATGACTTCAAAGCATCCCTTTGAGCCAGAGGTGAGGCCTGGAGGGCCAAACTGCGAGGTCGCTCAGAGGAGAAAGGCCTCAGGGGGATTAAAGAGCTTTGCTCAGGTAGGGATGAGTGAAAAGCCCAGAAAATCGGGAAGGCCGTCGGAGGGGGCAGCTCTGCCATCCTTCCTTCCCCTCAGTGCTGGGCAGGGGGCTCTGCCCACTCCCCTTTGGAATGTCCTGGAAACACCCAATGCCCCCTCCCCGAGGAGGGCTCAGGAGCCTTTCACAGCCTCACAGATCTCACAGATCTCACAGCCCACATTTTCGGTATTGCTTAATCCCATCCCATTATTGCTGCTGAAACACTTGGTGGAAGGAGTGCAATCACTCCCTAGCCTGCATTTTCATGTTTTAATGGTGCTGAATTATTCCAGGAGAAACTTTTATTTTTCCTTTTCCTCCACCTCGCTCCTGCACTGGATGCTTTCTCCTGGAGTTTAATTAGCACATTTCAGAACGGAATATTGAGATTAAATCACTGCTGAGCGAGCTCTGCTCCAGGATTGATGATCCTTGGGCACAGCTCTTATTGGAGCTGCCAGCCTGGGCTGTGGATTTATGGATAAGGGGTTCTTTGGGCCGGGAGCGAGCCAGCGGTGCCACAGCGAGCTGGGGACACGGGCCAGGCTCTCCCCCAGCCCAGCCTGGCACTGCCTGCCTCTGTCCCCTCCTGCAGCCACAAAAAGGACGGGTGAGGGTGCTGAGGGTGATGTGAAGGTGGTGAGGCCCTGACACAGAGCAGCTGTGGCTGCCCCTGGATCCCTGGCAGTGCCCAAGGCCAGGCTGGATGGGGCTGGGAGCAGCCTGGGACAGGGGAAGGTGTTCCCACAGCAGGGGTGGCACTGGGTCCCTTTAAGGTCCTTTCCAACCCAACCACCCTGGGATTCAGTGATGGGCAGAAAGGGGCACCCTGCAGCCCCCCCAGACCCCGAGGAGGGTGTCCCACAGCCTGGCACAGCGGCATACCCAGCCCTGCCACCTGCCCGCACCCAAGGGTTCACTCCAGCCTGCTCCAGAGCCTGGGGCTGGCTGCAAACATCACATGGAGGCACAGGTTTGGCACAGGGCCAGCCCCTCTCCTGCTGCCTCAAATGCCAGCATTTTGATTCAAGCTCATCTGCAAATGCTAAAAAAGCTGCAGCTTTGCAACAGAGCCCACCCTGGTGGAGCTCATCGAAAGGAGACCTTGAGGGAGGGGGGAAAATCCCAAACTGAGAGTTCCTTTTAATCGTTTTATCCACCCAGCTCGAGGCACAGACAGCACTGACACCCACAGAGATCTTGCTCCCAGCTGAGGCTCCAAACACTTGTGGCTTCCCTGGGGCCAGGGGAGACTCTGTGGGCTGCAATTTTGGCTTACACCTCTTGCAGGAGGGCTCCTCATCCCGGGAGCTCGTGTGAGGGGGGGTTATCCCAAATAAAAACCCCAGCAATGCCCACATGGGAGAGAACAGCACCTCCTGCCCCTGCTGCTGGGGCTCCTCTCGTCCCTCAGACAGGGAGGCTCAGGCTGGAGCAGAACTGGGCAAGGTGCCACCCTTGGGAGCCCGCGGGGCTCAGCCGAGTGCCCGCAAAGGGCAGAGAGCCCCGACCCAGCCCCGAATTCCCGATGAATTCCCGATGAATTCCAGCAGCCAGGGCTGGGGGGCTCCGCGGGCTTTGTTTTGCTCTTTGAAAGCTCGCCCTGTAATTTCGTGACTCACCCATTCTCCAGCCTTTGTTGCTTTTCATTTTCAACATCTTTAAGCTGTTTGTGGAGAATGTGCTTATTTTTAGCCTCCCCATCGGGGAGAGGCGTCTGAGCTGCTTCGGGGGGAAGAGCTCCATTGAGACTTTGGTGTCCGGGGTGTTAATGGGCACATTTCCTGCTGCTGGGCACGGATCTCCTTCCCTTTCCTCGCTCAGCTGGGAGCAGGGAGGGGTTTTCGGGCTGTGCCCTGTGGGGTCTCTCGGGGAGCGCCGAGGTCTGAGCTCCTGGAGGGAGGAGGAGATGGATGCAGGGAAAAGCAACAAATGTTGGGCCATCAGGAGCTAATGGGGGCTGCAGGATCTCAAATCATCCTTATCAGAGCTGCACATCCCCACCCGTGCCCCAGAAGTTCTCTATCCCATGGCACAGCCTGGCAGGAGCGAGGGCAAAGAGGAAAGCAGCCCTCAGCCAAGAGCCAACCCCCATTTCTCCCCCGCTGCAGCAAAACATGAGGAGTATTTCTGCTTAATTCAGATTTTTTTTAAAGATGTTTTTATTTGAAAAAAAAAAAAAACACCCCAAAGTTAATTTTTTTTTCCCCAGAAAATTGACAAAACAGAAGATGCTTTTTGAGTTAATGAATAGGTTTGGGTTGGGTTGGTTTCTGAAGGCTGACACCTCCTCATTTCGGTTTGCAGCTCCAAATTCTTGTGGGGAGCTTTAAAATGAAAGGAAATTTCAAAATGAAAATTGGCTCTGTAGCACTCTGAGCCAGGCATCTGACCAGAAAAAAAAAAAAAAAAAAAAAAAAGCCCAATCCTGCCTGCTTCTTTCTCTCTTTTTTTTTTTTAATTTTAATTAAGTCAATGGAGAACGGAAAGGCCTCAAATGAAAACCACACAGGCCCCAAACATCTCCAAGGCTCCAGATGTGAATTCCTGCACCTTCTGCTGGTGAGCACGGCCTGGCTGTCCTCCAGCACCCAGGGCACAGCCCCGGCTCAGGAACCAGAGCAGACACCCAGGGGTGTCCTGGAGAAGGTCAGGAGGTGGCTCCAGGCCATCCCTGCAGGGTGGGGTCGCACAGACCTGGGCTGAGCTCTCAGGGCACATCCCATGGGCTCTTTGCTCTGCCCCGTGGAGATGTCTGGGGTTTGCCATCCTGTGCCACCCCTTGTCCCCACGTGTCCCTCATACCTGGGCTCATCCTCAGCACAGCCCCAGAGCTGCTGCCAAGGAGCTGCTCCCCCAGCCAGCCCTGGGCAGGGCTCCTTGGCCAGCTCTGGGAGCCTCTTGCAGCCACATTTGTCATTCTGCTGAGAGCCGCAGTCCTAATGGAAGGCTGGAAGTGCTCCACGGCTCCTGGCTGTCACCTCGCGGGTGTCACCGGTGGGGCAGGGCCGTCCCTGCTCTGCATTCCCCCCCAGCAGCCCCTGGAGCAGTTTGGAGGCTCCTGGCCATGTTTCACCTCCTGGCACAGGACCAAAGCAGCTCAGCCACGAGCCCAGGGCTCTCTGCTCTGCCATCCTCACCCCTCAGCCCCGTGGTGGCACAAAGGACTGGGCATCCCTGGAGGAGCTGCCACCACCTCGTGTTCCCGAGGTTCTGCACCTTCTTTTTCCATTTCCTTAAACCATGGAATCAGAGGATCCCAGAATGGATTGGGTTGGAGGGACCCCAAAGCCCACCCAGTGCCACCCCTGCCATGGCAGGGACACCTCCCACTGTGCCAGGCTGCTCCCAGCCCCAATGTCCAGCCTGGCCTTGGGCACTGCCAGGGATCCAGGGGCAGCCACAGCTGCTCTGGGCACCCTGTGCCAGGGCCTGCCCACCCTGCCAGGGAGGATTTCCTTCCCCATATCCCGTCCATCCCTGCCCTCTGGCAGCTAAAACCATTCCCTGGGTCCTGGCCCTCCGTGCAAAACTCAAGGAAAGTTTTTCCGTTGCATCTAAAACTTTCCACGAACCACAGGGAAACCTCCAGGGGACCTCGGGGTGAAGCCCAGAGGGGCATCCCAAGCCCTGGATGAAGGCACTGATGGGGCAGGTGGGGAACACACCCCGGCTGCAGCCCTGGAGAGCTGCATTCCCTGGCCAGGGGCTCGGGAGGAGCCCCTCTGGCAGAGCTGGCTCAGGGAACACCAGGGGGAGGCAGGAGGATGGATGTGCCCAGGATGGAGGGGACAGTGACCACAGGGTGGGTTTGTTCCATTATTTGCCAGGCCAGATGCCCCAGTTCCCCATCCACCGGAGCCATGAGCTGGGAGCTCCTGTCCCAGCAGCAGGGGCACTTCCCAGCGCCTGAGCGGGACTGGGGACAATCTGGCTGAGTCAATCCCTGAGTGCCTGGGCCCAGGAATGCAGTGGTTTAAGGGAAAATCTCACTGTACTTTTTATTTTTTAATGAAAGCCTTTCTGCAATCAATTCAACCCAGAAAAACCCTCCTCAGCCCATGGATTGCAGTGCAGGTATGAGCCAAATACATGGTGAAAAGGAGATAAACAGCGTGTCCTCCTCCTGCTTGGCCGCAGGAGACAGATTCCCCGTTTAGAAAGCCAATAAAAATGTATTTCTTTTAGAACAACTGCATTCACAGCATATTGTTTCTCTGAGAAAAAAACGTTAGTGACTTTGAACTCCTCCAATGCCATCCAGAACATATTTTTTTTTCCCCAAAGTGTCTCAAAAGTAGCAAAAAATACGAAAGAATTAATGACTGTTAACAGCTGAAACAGATGGTCTGCGGTGAGTCCCCACAGCCTCATGCAACTGTGAGTCAAGCCATTTTTCAAAATGGTGAGGAAAGAAAAGTAATAAAAAGAAAATCAATTTCCAGGGCTACCAGGCTTCCAAAATTCCACTCGGACTTCCCAGGCGCGAGGCCGAAGGAGAGGAGGGGCTGGCGCGCTTTGGACCCACCTTCGGCTCCAGCCCAGAGCCCCTCAGCCCTCCCGGGAGATGCCGAGGGTTTGTCCGCCTTCAGCGGTGCCTGGGCTGGGGTTCTGCTCCGGGCTTTTGCCCAGGGATGCTCCCCGCCCTCGCGGTGTCCCCAGCGCCCACCCCGGGACAGGAGCGTCCCCCCCTCCCTCCCTCGCTCCGCCGCCGAGGGAGCGGAGAGCAGAAAAGCACTTGCCAGGATGGGAACTCCGGTTGCCTGCTCCGCTGCGGCGGCTCCTCCTTCTCGCCGGGAGCCTCATCCCCGCGGCCTCCTTCATGCTTGGGCTGCCCCTCGGCCGGCTCCTGGATCAGCCCCATCAGGCAGGCGAGTCGGCGGGGCCCGGGCGCTGGGCGAGCTCATCATGGGCACAGGCGAGCCCGGAGTGCGACTCTGCGGGCGAAGAGCGACACAAACTTCAGCACGCACGGCGGGGCTCATCATTTATTTAACTCAGCCCCTCAATAATTCATGCCAGCCGGGGAGCGGGACAACAATGGCAGGAGCGCGGCAGCGCCGGCACCGCGCGGCCACATCTGGAACAGATGTTCGTTCCCGATAAAAGCGGGGTTTGCAGGGAATGCGCAGCGCCTCGGGAAGGGCGTGCTCCGGGACACCGCGCTCCTCCCGGGGGCACCAGCCGTGTGCCCGCAACGCAGAGCTGGCACGGAGCGGGCGGGAGGGCCGGGGCTGGGGCAGCTCAGACCTGCAGCTTCCACGGGCATTCCTTGGGAAGGTCCTCCAAACATCCACACGGGCTTCCAGGAGCCCATCTCGGGCAGGAGCCAGTGCCAGCAGTGCCAGCAATGCCAGCAGTGCCAGCAGTGCCAGCAGTGCCAGCCTGGAGCGCCTCGCTCGGGGTTCCTGCAGCGTCCCCACCTCTGTGCCACGAGGTGCCACCGGCAGGGGCTGGTGCCAGCCCAGCCCGTGCTCCCGGGCTGTGCCGGCTGTCCCTGCAGGCCACCACAGGGAGCCCCGGGGTGTCCCCTCAGGCAGTGTCACTCGTCCAGGCGTGACACACAAACCCTCCCAGCCTGACCATCCCCTCTGTGCCCCACAGGGCCCTGCTGCCGTTGCCACTCCACAGCCACAGCTCTGCTTCCTCCCAGCATGGCCATGCCAGGGCCCCTCGTGGCTCGCACCTGGCTGCCCCCCAGCCCCATTCCTTCTGGGGCATCACCTGGTGAGGCAAGGAGCGTTTGAAGAGCGCTCACAGGCCCTTGGAGTGGTTCAGCTGGACTTCCACGATCCTTGTGCATCCCTGCAGCTCAGGAGATTCCATGATTCTCTGACCCTTCAGCCAGGCTCTCACTGGGCTGTAACAGGCCCTTTTTTCCTCGCCCTGTGCTGGCCCCGGTGCCCCCGGGTGCCCCACACCTGCCCCTCGTTGTCCTTCCCGACACCGGCTCCTTGCCAGCCCTGGTCCTGCCGGTGCCCCGGGCCGTGCCCCGGCTGTCCCCTGCCCATCTGTCACTCGCCAGCTGGCCTCGCTCTCCCTTTGTGTGGGAGGAGAACTGCAAGCAACAATTTCTTTGCCTGCAATTGCACAACACCTCCAGCCCCTGAGCTCTGACCCAGACCTCCAAGGTGTATTATTATTCATTATAATTATTATTATTCATTGTAATTATTATTATTACTCCCAGCACTGTTATCCCAGCCCTCTGAGGGCACCTTCTTGATACAGTCCTTATATTTTTGGGGCTGCCTCCCTTATTTCTGTGCTTTGCAACACCTCCTCTGGTATCTGAGCTCCGCTCTTTAGATAACACAGACTTACAGACGACTTCCAGTGCAAATTTTCTTCTTGCTCCTCTTCTTAAATGTGAACCTTGAACTTTACCCCGCCAGCCAACCATGTCAGTAAGAAATGGACTTTCCTTTTCCCTCGCTAATTACTGATCTTGCAGATGGGATAATGAAATAAGCAATGCCATTAGCAGCCCATTAATCAGTGGGGAGCAGTGAATAACCCCGAGGCTGTCAACGGCTCCTGAAGGACGACGGAAGGGGAAACCACCCCAAATCCAGTCCCCTGCTCCCCACATGCTTCTTTTTTACTGCCAAGTGGGCAAGAATGGATTCCTTGCCGGGGGCACCCAGCCTTGTGAGAGCCCGTCCGGGTGAGGTATCTGAGCTCAGGAGATTCCCGTACCTCCTAAACCCTGCTGAATTCCAGCGGGAAGTCACTCCCTTCATTTCTGTCCCTGCCTGGTGCAGGATGTGAAGGAAGGGGGAGGAATCCAGGAGGGCCCTTGCCTGCCGTCCCACGGATGGTGGTGGGGGTGGAACACAGCCCCAGCAGGGCCTGTCCCACCCCCTGGCTGTGCCTCCAGCCGCGTTCCCGAGCTCTCCCCGCTGTGCCACAGGCTGTGAGACAGGAGGTGCTGGGGCAGGTCAGAAATGACCGTCTGAGCAGAGCCACCCCGGCAGGGAGCAGCCAGTGGCTCCTCCTGGACATCCCTCTGATGTCTCGGTCCCTGTGTTATCTCCCCCCGCAGGGAACGTGGCACCCTTGGGCCCCCAATCCCATCCCCACCCGTACCCGGCTCTCCCCAGGGACTGCCCAGCTGTTTTGCGCAGCTGGCGACAGCTCCCTCCACCTTCCAATCCCAGGATCACTGAGGCTGGGAAAGATCTTCTGGATCATCCAGTCCCAGCTGTGCCCGATGCCCACCTTGTCCCCAGCCCAGAGCACTCAGTGCCACCTCCAGCCCTTCCCTGGGCACCTCCAGGGATGGGCACTCCAAACCTCCCTGGGCAGCCCCTGCCAAGGCCTGAGCACCCTTTCCATGGGGAAATTCCTGCTGGTGTCCACCCTGAGCCTGCCCTGGCCCAGCCTGAGGCCGTTCCCTCTCCTCCTGTCCCTGTTCCCTGGGAGCAGAGCCCGACCCCCCTGAGCCCCCTCCTGTCAGGGAGTTGTGCAGAGCCACAGGGTCCCCCCTGAGCCTCCTTTGCTCCAGGCTGAGCCCCTTTCCCAGCTCCCTCAGCCCCTCCTGGGGCTCCAGCCCCTTCCCAGCTCCCTTCCCTGCCCTGGACACGCTCCAGCCCCTCAGGGTCTTCCTTGGAGCAGCCCAGAAACGGACAAAGTATTGGAGGTGCCTCATCCTCAGTGCGTGGCCTCAACCTTTATGCCTTGCAGGGATTTTAGGAAGAGCTCCATGCTGGGTGAACACCACCCTGAACTGCTGAGGACCTTCCCCAGCAGTGCTCACTCTGGGAGAGAGGAAGATCAGGAACAACAACCCTAAAAATAAAAATGACCAAAGAGAAGACAGAATGAAACCCTTTTTAACCCCCTGCCCAAGACACCTCCTCTATCCTCGCCTCCAGCCCATCTCACACCACCCTCAATGGCCGCTGTGTCACTGAAGGAGTTAATTGGGAAGGCATTTTCGGCCCAGCACTCCTGGCCCTGGGTTCCCTGTGCCCCTTCTCGCTCTCGGTGCCAATGGAGCGGCCGCCCCGGCCCCAGCTCCGCCCGCTGCCTCGGGAGCGGCTCT
>JACBWW010000720.1:0-23940 GCA_020086605.1 Lanius collurio | reverse complement strand
CGTGGTGGAGATTAGGGGGTCTTCTGGCTTCTGGCTCCTCCATGTGAGACAGGATGATAAGGCAGCTCCTGGGGCTCCTGTGACATCCTGGGGGAGTGGGTGTTGGTTTCCTGCTGGGAATTTTAGCCTTGGCTGATGCAAAATCCTGCCTGACACCATGAACAGCCCCACTGATGGCAGCACAGATGAGCTCTGGCTGAATATCAGCAGCACTAACAGGGCTGGAGAAAAGAGAAGGTAAAAAATCATTTGCAAAATCACACCAATTTCAGCCAATTTCTCACCTGAATAGACTTGCAAGGAATTAAAAGTTTCAGTATGCTTTGCCTTTGTTTGAAAACAAAAATTAAAACCCAGTAATTGTATCAGTTACTTGACATTTCATCCAGAAGCAAAATTACTTAGTCAAAACCTAATTTGTTGTTTAGTTTGGCCACAGGCCTCAATCAGTCAGTGATCTGGACAGACCCTGATGAATCTTGTTATTTATAAAATACAGCTTGGTGGTTCTGGTGTTTGTTATGCACTAAATTTGCTGTGTTTAGCATAAGCTGACATTAATCACAGCCAAGCACTGGTTTATCTGTCTGAATCACTCTCACTCTTCTTCTTCCCTTTCTGCCTTTCTCTAGTTTCAATTATTTCAGGTAAACTTCTCCAAAATGCAGTGTCTATCTTTAGCTGAAGCACATGGATAAAAATATTTAGAGGGCTGGGAAACTGGAGAGTATCACCCTTCTCACTGTCTCACATGTGTTTTAACATGGGGTTTTACACTTTTTTTTTTTCCAATAAGATGCACTGGTAATGCAGGGAAATCCATTACTTCTATGCTGCTTACTAGAGTAGCCTCACCTCCTGTCATATTTAGATGTTAACAGAGATATTTCACATCACACTGATATGATACAGGTCTGGAAAATCCAGAATTTGCACTTGATAGCTATTTCTGTGCTACTGCAGAGTTTGTCTTGCCAGCCAGCTATCCCTTTCCATAGGCAGTGGCAAGAGAAAATTTAATTGCAAGGAATTAAAAGCACAAGCATTCTTTCTCCCTTGTCTCTTAATTGATGTTACTGAGACTGGAAGGACAAGGCCTCTCTCATAAGAAACATAAACCATTAGAAACAGCACCAGCAGAGCTTGTGTGGGGACAAGGCCAGACTGTGGGATCATGTGAAGGTTACAGCCTCTGATCGGTGTTCTCAGTGGACACTGTTTTGAGAACTTTAATACAAAGTTTATAATGAAACCTTGGAGTCTAAGCCCTGAAGAGTTAGTTAAGAGTGCTTTGTAAAATTCCAAATCAAGTCATTACAGTCCAGAGCAATTGCAGCAGCAGTTTCTGGTTTGGGTTGCATTGGTGGAGTCCTGCAGTGTGCTCAGGATACAAACACCAGCAGACTCCTGGGTACACCATGCTGCTTCCATTTTAAATATTCTAACTACATTTAAATAAATGCTGTCTCGGAGGCATCCTGGTCCCAGTGAAATCAGGTAGATGTTTCAAAAACATTGGTTGCAAGAAAGCTCTGTAGGTCACCTGGCACACATCCTAAATGAGGCAGGGCTGTCACCAGAGCAGGTGAGCCATGGCTGAGTCCAGCCAAGTGCTGTACACCTCTGAGAATCCATGCTCTATCCAGGCAGTGTGTTCCAGGGCCGTGCCACAGTCTCCTGTGGAGGAAATACTTCTGGTTCAGGACCTGAACCTCAAAAAAAATGTAACTCACGGCTCTGGCAGTCAGCATGTCCACTGCTCCTTTTGATGCTGGACCTGTGCAAATCTGAGTGTGCAGCCATGTAGGTTCTTGATGAAGACATTCACAGCCACAGAATCATTTAGGTTGGAAAAGACCTCCAAGGTCACTGAGTCCAACCTGTGGCCAATCCCCAGCTTGTCACCCAGCCCAGAGCACTGAGTGCCACATCCAGGCCTTCCTGGGTCACTTCTATGGAGGGTGAATCCACTACCTCCCTGGGCAGCCTGTTCCAGTGTTTAACAACCCTTCCTATGAAAAAATTCCTCCTGATGTCAAGCCTGAGCCTCTCCTAGCACAGCTTGATGCTGTGTCCTCTTGTCCTGTTGCTGTTGCCTGGGAGGAGAGATTGACTCTCACCTGGCTGCACCCTCCTGCCAGGGAGCTGTAAAGAGTGAGAAAGTCTCTCCTGAGCCTCCTTTTCTCCAGGCTGTGGAACAGTTTCTCCTCCACTCACAGCCTGTGGGGCTCTCTGCTTGTCATGAGTCAGTGATCACCACCCTTTGGACCCAGGCGTGCAGCCCGTCTTCAGCCCACACAGTGGCTGGTTTGTTCAGCCCCACATCCTCAGCTTCCACATGGGAATGCCATGGGAGGCAGTGTCCAAAGCCTGACTGAAGCCAAGATGTGCTCCAGCCTCTGTTCTCCTCATCTGTGCATCCAGTGAGATTGGTCAGGTGTGATGTGCCTGTGAAATTCCCCTTTGAGTGCCTGTGACTGCACTCCTGTCCTTCAGGTGCTTGGAAACAATTCCAGGAGGTTGTTCTTGGAGACTTTTTCTGAACTGAGGTGAAGCCCAGTGAGCTCCAGTCCCTTGGGCCGTGCTGCTTGTCTCTTTTTGAGACTGGCCCTAGGACAGACTTTTCTGAGCAGTGTCGTTGTTTAAACCCCAGTGGCAGCTCTGCCCCACACAGCCACTCGCTCACTCCCTCAGCAGTGGGGTCAGAGGGAGAATCAGAACTGTAGAAGTGGTAAAACTCCTGGGTTGAGATAAAGACAGTGTAACAGATAAAGCCTAAGATGTGTGTACAAGCAGAGGAAAACCAGGAACTGGTTCACCACTTCCCATGGCAGGCAGGTGTTGAGCCATCAAGCAAAGCTCCAGCTCATGTGGTAGGGATTTGGGAAGACAAACAACATAACCCCAAACATAATCCCCAGCTCTAGATGCTGAGTGTGACACCATGGTGTGGGATAGCCCTGCAGTCAGTTGAAGGTCAGCTGTCCTGGCTCTGTCCCCTCCAAAATTCTTCTGCACACCAAGCTTGGCAAGGGTAGGGTGGGGTGAGGGAGAAAAAGCCTCAGCTTTGTGCAAGAGCTGCTCAGCAATAACAAAAACATCTCTATATTTCAACACTGTTTTAGCACAAACCCAAAACACAGCCTGTGCTAGCTACTGTGAAGAAAATTAACTCTATCCCCAGCCCAAACCAGCACGCTTGGTTGTCATGATTTTGCAGAGATGGTAAACAAGGGCATTGATATCACATCAGCTGGATCTGTAAAATTACCCAAGAGCGACCTTTGCCCATGTGTAAATGAGAAAAACGACCTATGGGCACTTTTCTTCCTTCCTAGGTGGAACACTTCAAGATTAGATAAAGAGGTTTTCTCTCATCTGGCAATCACTCCTGCAGTTTTTCCCTATATTGTCATGGAGTGCTTCCGACGTCTTAAAGTGCAAGTTGAAGACAAGGGGAAGGAAAGATTAGTAATTTGTTAAATTGATGGGTTATGAGTTATAGATGTGTGCTTATCAGAATATTCATGTTGTGTTGGAGAGAGTGATGGGTCTTAATTTCCTGGTGCCACACTCTTCGTTTAATTTTATTCAGATGATCAAAATCAGAAATTGAATGCATGATTCTATTTGGACTGAAATTGAGGGGGGTGCATGGGAAAGGCATTATCTCTGTTTCAAAGGACCTGAAGAGTGTGGTTTTCAGGAAGAGCCCCCCTGGAGCAATTCTAGAACTAACCTGGTAAATAATGTTGTGTATCATATAATCTGTGTGATATAATCCTGCTGTTTAATTGCCTGGCTCTTTCTGTACAAAGAGAGTAAAGCTGTTACCATGAACTCTTTCACAACTTGACTTCTGACAAACCTTTGCTGTGAAAAGTTTTGAGTTTGCTGTGATAATCGTGCTCTATCAGTCACCACAATGTAAAAGGTTTTGCAAAATGACCTAATTTGTCCTGAACTGAAAAGAAATCACGGTGTTTGTTTCTCATACTGTTCAAAATAACAATAGTCTCCTCACAATAAAAGAGCTACTTAAACAGACATAAAAAGGGATTTTTACACTTGAACCCAAGTGATCAGTGATGGCTCTGCAGCAATATGTAAATATGACATGCTCAGGGCTTTCACTATTCAGGAACAGTATTCAGTTTTATTTCAGTGTGAGTTACTACTGCCTCACCATCTGAAAGTTCAAAAGCAAGCTACTCAAGAGTTGATCTTTCCAAGAGATCAGGAGGTAAGAGAAATATAGGCAATAAATTGAGGTAATGCAATAATTTATATACCAGCAAACAAAAAACCCTGCTGCTTTTGCAGTGTGATCCTGTGGTGTTGGTTGTGGTTTGGGGTGAATCATAAACTTGTTGTGTGAACCCTGCAGATTAAATGGGACTTCTTTGTTAGAAATCAGTAATTTCTGCTGTATTTTCATGTTTGCTTTGTGTTAAAGTTGTTTGGTGAGGTTGGTGATACAAAGGGCTTCCTGTACGTGGTGGATTTGCTGTTGCTGTGTCGAGCTTGCTGCAAAGGGTTCGTGACACAAGAAACAACATTTTGGTTGTGTTTTGTTCTGTGCTGGTAATGAGGATTATCTCTGCAAGAGAAAATTACCCCATTGCTGGTTTGCTCAGCTGAGGCTTGAGATCCATTTGAGATTTGAGGACCGGGTTTCTGGTGGCTGCTTTGGAGAGAAATGGGAAGGAGAGGGAGGAGGGAGTAGGGTCACTACAGCACCATGACCTAGGAGACCTTATTCCTTGCCTCTGGCTGAGATACACTTTGTCCTGCTGGAAGATGTGAATTTCTTCTTTTCTCATCACAGCCAAAACAGCTTGTTTATAATTTTCTTTCCTGTGCTGTGTGTTTGTTTTAAAACACTCTGCCCATGAATTACAACAAGTCTCTAGTTTTGACCTCTAAAGTTTTCTTCCTTTAGATCAGTGAGGTGGAAAGGTGAAAAAAAAACAGAGTGGCTGATTACAGGCAAGAGGATGGGGCAGGAAGTGGTTTTGCAGAACAGAATATAATTTACTACCACAAGGATTATGTGGGATCCCTTCCCACGTTAGCAATTTTACCCCTTGAAGGAAGTAATAAAGTCTTCTCTTCAATGTGACATCTGTGAGCTTTACAAATGAGATGAGTGTCTTCATATCCAGTTCTACAGGTGAGGAAGCTGAGGCACAAATGGTGAGAAAGGGACCTGTCTTGCCTTTCCATAAGAAAGGCCACCAGCTGTGCTGGAAAACGAATCCAGTCTTTTTGTGTCCTGGTCCACAGCTCCATCCACCAGGCTCTTCCTGCTTATGGAAGAGGAGCCCTGTGCTGCTGCTGTTCTACTCATGCACTGCTTGCATTTGCAGATTTGCTTCACTTTATTCTCCCAGCACTCAATTTTCTCTCTGATTTCAGATGTTTCCTCTTCTGCTGCCCAGCCTGACACTTTTCTACATGAAGAACCCTGTATTCTCCCTTTCATTTCCTGCCCCCTAGTTTCCCTTATGCCACTAATTATTCAGACTCTATTTTGATTTATAAAATGTACTGCCAGTGTCACAGAGGTGTTCTGAAGACCCTGCCTGAGCTGAGATGTTCCTTTGTGTAAGTGTCATACAAATGCAGAATTGCACAGTAGCAGTGGAAATGATCAGATACAGGTAATATCTCTGGAACTTCTGCATTTTTGAATATTATCTCATGTATTTCTGCTGCCTTGGATGTTAACCTTTGAAAGGTTAGGTCTTGGGAGTATCAAGAACTGCTTAGGGTTAGAACCTGGCCTCTTATTACTTCCTCCTTGCCTCCCTCAGCTAGGAAGAGTCAGTTGCATGATCCATATGGCCAAAGTGTCCCTCAGGATAAAGTGTTTGAATTATGGGGCTTGTCCATGTTTCCATCTGAAGGTTGTTCCTTGTCATAATGAAAATCACACCAAATTCATGCTGGTGAGCTCAGGCCCAGGGGCTGTGAAGCCACTTCACATGGCTGTCAGATTAAAGCTGGATTGCTGTGAAAGTCTCTTCAGATGAACTGAGTCTGGTCATCTGTCTCTTCAAAAGGGGAAGCTGTATGCCAAGGAGTGGCTCCAAAATAAATTGTAAGGGATCTAGAAATTTTGTAGCTCTTCAGCAGAGATGTGGGTGGAATCTGATTACAATACTTACAGATTACAGGTCTTTAAAATGAAAAAAATCTCTTGAAGCTTTTACTAATGTTTTTATTAAGCCTTTTAAACACGATTCCGTTCCTTCCTTTGCTTGTCATACTTAACTGCTCCTTTTCCTTTGCTTCCCTGGTCTAGAAAAAATTAGTTCCTTTCCTTCTCCAAGTCAGTGAATCTTTTGTTAATAATAGCCAAGTCTACTTACTTGGTCATAGGCCAAACTGCAGATTTAGGAAACCTTTGTCTTGCTGTTGATACTCACAATAATATTCCAATTTACCCAAAATGGACCTTTTAAGAATATTAATGAGGCTTTAGTCTACAGCTATTTAGTTAGCTTGGCATTTCAATTTTAGGTTTGAATTCAGCAGCTTTTCATTTCCTAGTGCCATTTAATGCATTCCTTCTCCAGTTAGGAGAGTGTTGTTCCTATTGTGATGGACCAGTCTGAGTCAGAGACATGGCACTAGGTGACATAATACCTTAGATTATTTATTTTTTAAAATACACATTATGAAGGTTTGAGTTATTGACAGCTTCTGGATAAAAAGGGGGCCTTGAGTTTTGGGGTTTTTTTAATTTCTGCTTTTTACTGCTTTTACAAACAGTATGAAAAAATACTTTACACAATTTATTTTTTTCCCTCTCTGAGCAAAATTGAGCTCAAATATATTCTGTTGCCTTGTATTGTAAATGAACAGCTCGTGCATGAGTGTGTTCTTTCCTTTTAAAGGTCAAGCACATACAGATCTGAAGGGATTGAAGTCACAGTGAAGTACAGCCAAGGCAGCTGGACTGGAGTGCTGGGCACAGATGTCATTACCATGCCCAAAGGACTCTATGGCAGCTACACCATCAACATTGCCACCATCCTGGAGTCAGAGAACTTCTTCCTGCCAGGGGTTAAATGGCACGGGATCCTTGGTCTTGCCTACGATGCCTTAGCCAAGGTAAACCATCCCTTCCCCACTGACTGTCTCCCACAAGGACAGTAAATAGAAATCTGTTAAAATAAAGCCAGCATTAGACTCCACCCTTCCAGCCACTCTTTCCTACGGCTCTTGTGTCTTTGTTGCAAAAAGAATAAATTGGGTTGTGATGGTACCACAGTCCTGTGTGAGGATTTTGGCTTTTCTGGTGATGAAAATGCTGATTTTAGCTTCTCTGGCATGAATACATTTTTACAGAGCTTCTAGTACCAGAGTGTGGTGTTGGGGTGTGTGTGGAGGGAGGTGTTGGAGCTCTGATGACATTTCTCAGGACTAGTCCAAGGCAAAGCCCTTGGCAGTTCATTCTAGGAGATTCTCCATTCATCAAGTAAAAGCTGAGGTGGATGGATAATTTCAGAACAAATATTAGCTACAGTGTTTTCAGGAACATAGAACCAAGCACATCCTGCTCCTCTGGAGGTAGGAAATTCAGATAGAAAATTCAACTAAAACCTGAAATTTTTAGTCCAAAATGCATAACCTTACAATCTAAAACTGAAAACATGATTGGAAAACTACATCGTTACAATTTTCAACCTTCACATCCCAAAGTAATTTCTACCCAGACAGAACAAACAATTCAACTCTGCCTGACGACTCTGCTTTACTCCAGAGCTGTGTGAGTGTTGTATTTATTGACTTCATAGACTGTCAGCAGGAAGAGAAGAGCTGCTCCTCAAACTCTTGGGCAAACAGAGCACTCAGGGCATTTGTTCTTCCCTCCTTCCAAGGAATTAAGGGTTGTTGGCTTCTGAGGCTGCTCTGGGTTTGTGTAGGGAGAGCACTTGGCCCCTCGGAGTGAGCTGGGGGCTCTGCCTGCCATGAGACCTTCGCACACAGAAATGTGAATTACAGGCAAGTCACAGCACTCCAGTGACTGCAAAGGAAAACAGGACCTGCAGCACAGGGAAGAGCCTGCTGGCCACTAACCAGCTGAAGAGAGAGTGCTTGGATATGAAGTTCTTTAAAAGAAAAGAGAGGAAATAAGGGCCACTGAATTCAAAGCTCATTAGAATTTAGTAGTGTTGAAAAACTGAAAATCTTGACTTTAAAATTCTGCTTTTTAGCTATGGAAAGGTGTGAAAGGCAAGTTACCCTAGTAACACAAAGCTTCTTCCAAACAGAAATTATTAATGAGAGTTTCTGCCTGAAACTGGTGTTTGAGTTTAAAAAACTGCAGTTGAAAATTACTCTGTGTTTTAGGGATTTGGTGGCAGCAGCACTGGCAGTGGTCAACAGTAAAAATGGTTTTAAAAACAGAAACAGAAAAATGACAGATACTGGGGTTTCAGTGACTTAGTATGTCTAGAATTTTCATCAGCTGGTTGTCAGAAATTCAATTTATTCATGAAAAGTGGTCTTGTTTGAATGATTTGCTGATTTCTGCAAAGAAACTTTCTAATGAACCCTGCAATTCTTTTTTTTGTTTGTTTGTTTTGTTTTTCAACACCTTCAAGCCTTCCAGCTCTGTGGAGACATTCTTTGATTCCCTCGTGAGGCAGGCAAAGATCCCCAACATTTTCTCCCTGCAGATGTGTGGTGCTGGACTCCCTGTTTCTGGAAGTGGTACCAACGGAGGTAGTCTTGTGGGTATCTGTCAATAGCAGAGGGAAGATGTATCTTTGTTCATCTCTCTCCCTCTTTTCTCTGACTATCCCAATTCTGCCAAATTTAGTGTTTAAATATATTTTCATATTTTAAATATGCTTTCTATTTTTTAAAAGAAAAGTTAAGCCCTTAGGCAAAATTCGAGTGTTGTTTATTTTCATTCTCAATTCTTTTTGTTTGTCTCTCAAGTTTGAGTAAACTTTTCATCTTTTAACAAAGGAAAACATGAATGTTGTGGTGTTTCCTCAGGGCAGATTCTGCTGTATTTCCCAAACTGAGCAGTCCCTTATTCAGCTGATAAATTTGTTCAATCTCATCAAAATGCTGCAGTAATTTCTTTTTCTACATGATGTGAAAAGGGGGAGAGGAATCAAGGGGCTTTTCTTTTTCTGTCGACAACATATTAAAGGGAAAACTCTGTAGCTCAGATCTCCTGCTTGTTGTTACTCTGGAAAATCTTTCTGTGGTGGTACCATGAATTGGCCATTATGTATCTGGAACTGGGAGATGGAATGACTTTCCCAAATGATGCTGAAATAAGCATCTCAGCACAGGAGCTGATCACAAATACTCATTTTGAAGAGAATTAGCATATTGTAAATGTTATTCATATAACTGAAGACCAAGAGAGAACTTGCTTATGTTCAGTTCAGAGTCTGAGAGTCCACAAATGCTCCCAGCCATCCTCAGCTTTTGATGGAAGCTAATAGTGATAGCAGTGACAGGATGGGTTTCCATTTTGTGTGTAAGGAAAAATGAAATGTTCTTGGACAGTGTTAAAGCTTTTCTGATCTGATAAAGCAAATTTTTCATGTGTAAGTTCAAGATTCTGTCCCATTTTTATACATTGCCCAGATTTAACCACTGGAGACACTTTTGATTTTCAACAGTGGAGTTTTCACAACAGAATCAGTGTGAGGTTGTAGGTGAAGATGCTGCTCATTTGGCCCAGTATGGGAATTCTGTTTGAAGGACAGTTTGTTTAATGTCTAGATGTTTCATACTGCTCTATTATTGACAAGAACTTGACAGTAAAATCCTTACAAATGATGCTAAATTAAAACCTTGATGCCTCTGTGTATCACAATTAAATATTCCCCTTTCTGCATGTACTTGCCCCAAAAGTGAACATTTGGGATTTTAAAAGTATGTGACTTCATTTCTCCTCTCCCTTAGGTCCTGGGAGGAGTTGAGCCAAGTCTGTACAGGGGGGATATCTGGTACACACCCATCAAAGAGGAGTGGTATTACCAGGTGGAAATCCTCAAACTGGAGGTCGGGGGACAGAACCTTGACCTGGACTGCAGAGAGGTACTGGCCCTTCTATGTTCCCCTCTCTAAAAAATGCAAGTTTGCCTAAGAAAAACACCCTAATTGATCAGTTTTGTCTTGGCAAGCAGGTGTGCATCACAGTCCCCTGAGAATTAAATTAAAGCAATTCTGGTCAAACAAAGGAAGTGGGAGATTTTGGATTGACCCCTGTAGAGCTGTCCAAGCTCACAGTTGGTGGTGGCAGTGCACAGGTGTCATCCTGGGTCGCTTCATAAAGTTCTCATCCTATGCCTCCTTTTTGATTTTATATTTTTGCAATCAACTTTTGCTCTCCTGTGGTTGGCAGTTATTATTCCTGATGGATAAGCTTTCTGTTTTTATGAGGAATAATGTTGTGCTGTATCTGGATCAGTCTAATGAGACTGTGCTGTTGCAATTTTTATTCCAAAGCCATTTCTTTTTTTTTTTTTTTCTGGGGAGGATATATGTCTATGTGTGTGTTTTATCTCTTTCTTACTATTGCTTGTTGCTATTTATGTTTTGATTTTGGTTCTGCAATTTTTATGCCCCAATTTCTTTAGACATCCTAATTTCATTTTACGCTCCTGCTCTTAGTTGGAGATCAATGGGACGTGATAAGTTTAAAGTTTTTATAGTTCATATAAATTAAGTGAAATTCATGGTTACAATATTACACGTGCATAAATATTATATTTCCATGCAAAATATTGAAATCATATTGCCATATAAATTATTTAAAATTAGTTGCAGCATCTTTCAACTCAATAAGCAAAACAAGGTCTATTTAAATGCCTGTATTGTGCTGTTAGGGAAAGCAAAACCACTGGTCCTTTAAAACAAATGTTTGCTTTTCTTTCTTGCCTTAAAAAACAGTCAACATGTTTTTGAAGGGGTTTAATACATGCTGTTGCCAGAAAACAACTCACTGAAAAATTTAGTGATGTGTTAGGAAAGTTTCCTGTAATTGTTGCTCTCTTCTGAGCAGGGGTTGCTTTCACTGGTGCAGAAGGATCAAACCTTCCTGGATCAAAGGAGGCCTTTCCACAGAAATTCAGAGGAAGAGCAGTAAAATGGGAGTGGTACAATTAAATGTTGGCTGCTTGGGAGCTTGCTGAGGATGCATGATTCACTTTAGGATGAGGAGCTGTGTTGTTGTCTCCTCTCAGTTGTTTTCTAGGAAATGGAACATTTTTTTTTGCAGCCTTCACCAGGAACTGCTCCTTTCCTTGCCAGGGAAAAGTTGTCCCCTTGCTTCAATGCTGGGAATCTGTCCAGAGCTACAGCACAGCTGTGGCCCCGAGCCTGGCAGAAGGGGCTGGGGGAAGTCCTGAGCTGCCAGAAGTGCACTTTGCACTGCTAAATATTAACCAGGAAAGCCAAGGAGGCAAAACCAGGTGCTCAGCCCCAGTGTGAACAATCCCCCCTACACCGAGATTTCTGCACAGTTTTGTGTTAATGGTCTACCCTCTTAACTGGTTTTTTCCAAGGGTGGCATTCCAGAATGCCAGGGATTGTGTATTTTGTGGTGCAAATCTGCTTAAATGGACTCCAAACTGCCTTGATATTTCTCTCCACTCTTTAACAGTATTTCTGAGTGTGTAATAAATGGTTTCCTGTTTGCTTTTCTGTCAGCTCTGTATGGCAGCCCTACAGCAGCTCTTTCAAAAAGAAATGTAGAAATAACTGTCAGAGTTACTTTTTCTTACTTGTTTGGTGTGTTTTATTTTTGTCACTGCACTAAAGGGACTCCATGTGACTTGATAACATCTAAATCAATGTATTTTAAATTCACTTGCTGTTTGACCTCTTCCTAAGTAGCTTAGGCTGTATATCATCCTATGTCTTATGATTATGCCATAAACATGTCACAGTTCAGTTATATTAATCCTGCTGCCTAAGCTGGCAGCAAAAGTAGTTAATGCAAATAGCTGCCACTGCTGCTTGCCTTTTTTTTCCTCCCCACAATTAATGATAGTTTTTAAAGAGTTCATGAAAAACAATTTACCCTTTAAAAAGTTTATATTTCATGTTACTGTATCTGAAGTTTGCTGAAATCTCTTAATTTGAGGGTTGAAGTTTTAATAATAAGAGCACTGTTTTCTAGGAGGGATGTGCAGATTTTAAGGCAGCAAGACTGAAATTTCAAGTTACTGGCTTTTGTTTTAGTGGTTTTTAGCAGTCAAAGGATAAAGGTGTAGCATTTGTACTCTTGAGCCAGTACAGACATGTAATAAGGCCTAATTTTTTTTCTGACTGTTCTTTTATTAGATATGCCAGCCATTAAAACAGGCTGATGTGTTTAAACTAGAGTTGTGTCCATGCTAGCAGAGACCTTGATTCAGGAAGCTGCCATCAGGATGTTCAGCACCTCTCTACTGAATAATAAAGTGCTTTTGCCATCTCTGAGAGGGCCAGACTTCACTTTTTTACAGCAGTGTGACCACTTGCTCCAGCTGTGGTGACACAGTAATTTCCTGACTGGTGCAGATAAACCCACTCTTGCATCTGGGCTGATGCTATCTTGCTTTTTTTGCTCTCAGATTTCATTGGAATTGAAGCTATCAGCTGGAGAGAGCTGCTGACAAGTGTGACATGCAGTTCTGGGAAGGCAGCTGCCAAAAAGGAGCAGCTTTGTTCTGCTTAGGAGACAGTGGGATGTGCATTACAGTTACTACAGCGTGCAACTTCTCTCCTTTTTTCTTCTCCCCTCCCCAGTACAATGCTGATAAAGCCATAGTAGACAGTGGAACCACTCTCCTTCGACTGCCAGAGAAAGTCTTCAGTGCTGTGGTGCAGGCAATAGCTCGCACGTCCCTGGTAAGATAATGCCATGAAACCTGCTCAAAAATGTGAAATCCCTGGGAAATGATCACAGGGTCTTTGAAGGGAGTGTCATCTCTGCTGCCTGCCTTGCAAGTCATGGGTTTTTCACCTGAGGGGAGCAGAGTCTTCCTTGGTCTAGCCCTGTTAATAAGGCAGAAATGACTGATAGCCTTTGATGGAAAGGAAGAGGTGAAAAAAAAGAAGGGAGGAGGGAAAAGGCAGGGGGGGGAGGTAAGTGCAGACAAGAAGTGTGTGTGGAAATGCATCAGAAATAGGGCAGAGATGGAGTATTTTATTCTAAGCATTTCAGAAACAGAGGACATAATCCCTATTGCTCCGAGTCAAAGTATTAAGAGTGCAAAAATTAGTCTTTTCATTCAAAACAGAGTGTTTGTAAAGTAGGAGAACCTGCTGCTGCAAGCAGTTTCTTTCCAAGTGTAATTCTTTCTGCTGTCTAGAATAAATGTCATTCATTAGGATTATTCATATCAATAAAGCTGCTTTTGACCTTCATTATTGAATTATTTATCTTCAAAAGCATCTTTCTTTGGAAACAAAGTGGGCTTTAGAAGTAGGGCATGGGGATGGTGGAGTTCTCTGTATGTAGAGTGGCTGAAGCAGCATTTTCTGGTTAATAAAAACTATTCATAAATTTTTGTTCAATACAAGGAAAAGCACCAAGAAGGTTAAAGAGGAAGAATAAATACCAGCTATTTCAGTGTGAACAAACTTGGTATTTTTGTCATGGATTCGCAGTCAGACAGTGGTTGTTGATGCAAATCACAGGAAACACAGTAAGCAGCTGCCCCAAAGACAGAGCATTTGCCTGTGTGCTGACAATTTAAGATTGAGATCCTTTTCCCTATTTGACTGAGAGCAGAGATTTGGCATGAAGTGTTCTTCTCTGCCTGCAGATGTCCAGTATCTGAAATAAATGTACCAGGTACAAGTTCTTCTCTTTGCACAACCCTTAAGTGTTGACTGCAACAGTTTCAGTCCATGGGGGTGGAATTGAAAGAAGGCACCCCAAGAACTCTTGTAACGTGACCCTGGGGATAAGGAATCCTCCTGGGAAGTGGGTCACACTCCTCTCTGATGTTGGGCAGGACATTTGAACTGGGGCTTTCCACCTGGCAAGGAAACAGTGGACAGACCAGTAAGGTGTTAGAGGAGAACCATTCATTCTGCTTAATGTTTTTTTTCTGTTCCTGTTGAAAATGCTTAAGGTAGCTTTTTTTTTTTCAGAGTTCTTTTTAATCTCAAGGACCTTCCTGCTGTACCCCTTTCCCTCCACACACCCCAAAATTTACTTTGACAGCTCTAAACAAAGGAGATAGCCTGCTAAATAAGAAAGTAGTTACAGGGTGTAAGGATGGGATTCCAGCTGTGTAGAGGCAATGTCAGGAAAATGGGTATTTTCAGCAATTGTACTGCAGCTCTGTGCTTCTGGCACATGTACAACTGGAAAAAAAAATCATCTGCTGTAGTCAGATGCACTTTTCTGACCACAGGTGAGTCAGGTTAACAAGTTCCTGCTCCTTGGAGCTTGTTATGAGCATCCCAGGCAGAAGTAGTTTCCCCCTCAGGTACGCTGGGTTAACTGTGTGTGACACATCCCTGAGCTCAGCTCCGTTACAAAACAAGGCTGTGAGCTCTACGCTCTTTAGTGGTGCAGGTGGTTTTTTAAACCTTACTTCTGTGGACTGAGGTCTTTTAGGGAGCAGCTGTTAAGATGTAGTTTGGTGTTGCAGGGTGGTGATTTTGGCAGATGGGCAGAGATGAGCCAGGCACCTACTACACCTCACTGAGCTGAAGTCAGGACAGCATTAATACAATGCTAGGTTAAAAAGCTGAATAAAGGGAGGCTCAAATAATCCAAAAATCTTTATTTTAATAGCCTTTTGGGTACCATGCACTCACATCTCCCCAGTGCATCACTGCAGCATGCAGAAGGAAGGGAAAGAAGTGCAGTGCATTACGCAATCTTTCTGGGAAACTAAAGCAGGCACTTAAAACAGAGCACTTCATAGGCTTGGCCTGACCTGTCTGGGTGGTATCTTGCAATTTTTCTCAGATCTGCTTTTCAAGACATAATGGAAAGAGAGAAGAACTGTATTTCTCAGCAGGTCTGGCCTGGGACTTAGCTGTGAGGGAAGTGTTCTGCCCCTTGCTAAGGGATGCACTTCATGTACTCAGAGTTAAGGGTAAAAGGCCTGTTTGTGGTGGTAAATCTCTGCATGAGCCTGTGCTTTTTGGCCCAAGAACAGAGCAGAGCACTTGGAAACAGGAAGAAGTCTCTGTGCAGCCCTAACAAACACTTCACAGGCAGGTGTGTGGCGAGTGCCTGTCACCTGTAAAATGCCATCTATTAATGAATGAGCTGATGCTTACAGAATAATCGATATCACAGATCATAAATACAAATGAAGAGAGTGCAGAGGCTGGATTCCATCTCTTTCTTCACCCAGATGGGAGGTTTTGGCTGTGCAGCCTCAGATCAAGCTCCTCCCTTGAATGCTGCTTCGTGGGGGAACAAGAACCAGCCAAAGTAATGCAGTGAAACAAGGAAGGTTTTTGCTCAGATCTGGCAGCAGGTCAGCTTCAGGGAGCAGAAGCATTGAGCAAGATGTTTGTCTTAGCTAAAGAAGCTCTGTAGGGGTTTGCTTTTTGTTTTGTTAGTTCCATGGATATATTAAGTGGTGTTAATCAGTTTTATTTCAAAAGCATGTCAGGTTGTACTGGTTGGAAGTGACAGGGCAGCAAAAGAGACAGAGAGATGTGTTTCTTTCCATTCCAGCAAACCTTGATTCCCTTAGAAGCCAGGAGATTTTTTGGCTTAGCCCTTGGCTTCAAAACTCTGAAGCTGAGTAAGAAGCTGTAGGTGCATGAGGAGCAGGGATGGCCTGCTTATATATTCATGTGGTTTGTATTTTGGGTTGTGTATCTTATAAAATGTAACATGCTGCTTCAAAACGTTGGTGTTTGGTCAGAGAGGAGGAAGGAAGGCAGGGAAATCCCAGTAATGCTTTCTTTGGCTCTGTGGCACCACACATGTTCTCTGCAGCAGTGGAAATAGTGAGACACAAACAGAGGGGGCAGGGACAGCTAAACTGGATTTTGCCTCTTCCCCCTTCTGCAAGTCATGATGGGTTAGGACATACCTCACCTTGGGTGTTGGGGTTGGGGTTTGTGGTTTGGTCCTTAAAGAAGCAGCTGAGATTTGTGTTCATGCCTGAATTTCTCCATGAGAGTGACAGAAGTATCCAGTGGCAGTGATCATTTACAAAAATCTATCAAAACGTCTGTAATCTCTAAGTACAGTTTTGTTTGCTTGGTTTGTTTTACAGATACAAGAATTCTCTTCTGGTTTCTGGACTGGTTCACAGCTTGCATGCTGGGATAGAACTGAAAAACCCTGGTCCTTATTTCCCAAACTCTCCATTTACCTGAGGGATGAAAACTCCAGTAGGTCGTTTCGGATCTCTATCCTACCACAGGTCTCAGCCTTCTTTGTTTATTCATCTATGCCTTTATTTTTGCTATTGTAAAGCACATTATAAAGCTCTTAAAAAATAGGAGCTATTTTTAGCAGTAATAGGGGACTGGCTTATTGCATGCCAGGGAAACCTTTTTCAATCAAATTTTAAAAATCAATTTTTAAATAGGGAAAATAACAAACTTGTCAAACCTAAAAGCACAATGTACAATTTCCCTCTCAGTGCAGTCCATCTAGTTGGGAATTTTTGTTTTCAATTTGTCTGGAAAAATAGGCAAGTTTTTGTTTTGTTTTCGTGAGCTTTGGCCACATCAGATGTCAATACAGAATGTCTCTGCTCGTTTTGATCTTCTCGTTTTGGGAAGGGAATTGATCTGTTTCTCCAGGTATTTTAAGCTGGAGCACTTCTGAATATGAAAATCTTGGCAATGACCCTTTGTGAGCTCTTCACCAGTTTCTGTAACTCTTTTATTAGTATTCCATCCCGACTTTTAGAATATAATGTGCCACTTTTGTTTTCCTTCTGTGGCTTCTCCTCCCAGTATAAGTTGCACTACAGGCTGCTATCCTCCAACATTACTAATACATTCTTTTACCTCAAGGGACAGGCAGGAGCAAAGGAAAGAATGAACCTATTAAATACATTTTAACTTGAAATGTAGTAAAGCCTTATGATAAGCTTTTTCTGTATTGATCATGTAGCTTGGCAATCATTCATCTTCCTTGGGGAGACAGAGGGTGAAATGTGACTTGAATTTATAAGATCTGGAACCTTGAAGCTGACACTGAATGCTCCCTGAATCAACTCCATCCTAATAACTTTTTGAATAACTAAATTATTCCCTAATTTGAGTTCATATCCCAAGTTCTTCCTCATCCATCCTTCCCTTATGGAAATATGGTAAAAAGTGAGAATCTCGAAAATTTGCTGTTGACCTGCACGTAGTGACTGACTGTGTCCAAATCTATCTCAGAATCCACAAGCTTTACCTCTTACCTGCTTGTAAGCTTTGACTGGTTTTGAATCATGTACAGAAATCTGTTTGCTCCGATCCATTCTCTATTTCCAGGGGGATTTGTGTGCTTGAGCTATAAAAATGAAGAAGTCTGAACTTCTACTTGCTGTGAGGGGTTGCTTTTTACACTCTGGCTTTCTTTTTTTTTTTTTTTAATTTGTTTTTATTTTTTTAAATCTTTTTAACAGCTTTATATTCAGCCCATCCTTGTGATAGGAGATAATATGCAGTGCTACCGATTCGGCATCTCCTCCTCCACAAACGCTCTGGTCATTGGTGCTACAGTCATGGAAGGATTCTATGTCATCTTTGACAGAGCCCAGAGGAGAGTGGGCTTTGCAGTGAGCCCCTGTGCAGGTATGAGAAACATCTCTCAGGACCTGAGTGAGGAAACTCAGAGAAACACCTTTGCCACTTATCTGTTGGGGAAAAGTGTGGTGACTCCAGCAGTGTGAAGGGTATATTTTAAAGAAATTCCAAGCTATTCACATTTCAAAGGAAGGGGAAAAAAAAAAAAAAAAAGATAACCAAATGTATTGCAACATCTTTTGGCATGAAGTGAATCAGCCTCAGCTCTGGGTATCTGTGCTGGGTTCTTCCCTCTCACAGAGATGATCTTTCTGGGACATCTGTCTGTGTGTGCAGTTTCCCCAACAGTTACATCAAATGAGTGCCTGCTTTTAATGCAGTTTCATTTTGGGCTAGTTCCTTCTCAAAGCTGTGCAGAAATGGATTCTTCAACCAACTCTTGCAGTGTGCAGGGAAGTGCTTTATTCACACTTCTCTCTTAATGTAAATTGAGCCTGTTCAGCCCCTCAGAAATTTGCAAAGAAAGAGCTGAGGTGAAAATGGGACTCACATTTAGACTTGTAGTGTTTGTGTTAGTTCTAAACAAATACTTTGCTCAGTGTAAGCAGAAAGCCATTAACTTTTTAACTAGCTGCTGAGGAGATGTAAAAGAGCTCATAATTTTTGGCTGATTTTACTTTGCTGGGTAACTTTCATGATTATTCATTTCTCACCAAGGGTAGCTAAGCCCAAAAATTTTAGGGTTTCCTCCCCTTGTTGTTCAGACATTGCTTTGACATGACAAGAACATCCAAGTGGGAGAGGAGGGGAAGGATGTGCACCCATATGCAGGTCTCTGTCCTGAACAGGAGTGGTCTGTGCCCTGAAAAACATTGTCTCACCTGAGGTTTGCATGAGAAAAAGGGCTGGAACTGACAGTGCTTCTTTAGAGAGGGTGAAGGTAGTTAGGACTGGAGTGTTTAATGCAATCAGGTAATAGAGAGAAAGAAGAGAGATACAGGCTGGCTGAGTTGCAGCTCTAGGGCATTTTTAAAGCTTTTTTTTTTTTTTTAATCTCTCCACTGTTAATGGGCTCAGACTTGTCAGGTTTTAGCTCGTTGCCAAAGAAAATCCAGATATTGATATGAGCTGCTTAATGGACACCCCTGTGAGGTGCCATGCAGTGATGAAAGACACTTCATGAATGCATCAGGCAGGAGAATGTAACTGGACAAACACTGCAGGCCAGGTTTCCCTGCTTTTTTTTCTTCCTGGTGCCTCCTGACTGCAGCTGGAGCAAGTGTGGAGCTGCCTCCCTGTCCCACTGCAGCCCTCAGTGGGGGGAGGAGGGGCATTGGACAGAACATATTGACCATGTGTGGTCAGCAGGGGACACGAGGCAGCTGCTGTGCATCAGAACTGCTTTGACAGCCCTTCTTTGTTGAGAAAAATAATGGGGGAACCACAGTAACACCTTGGTGTTAATACCGTTACCTACAAGCATAGTTTGACCACTTCACCTCGCTCTGCCAGAGAGGAAGAACTGAGCTCGCTGGGTAGAACTGCCACTGGAATTTACATGAGCTTGGACACTGATTACACCCAGCTGGTGCTCCAAGACATCTCCTCCGTGTCTCTTCTTCCACGTTTTGTGCATATGTGTAACCCAGCATCACAGGAACTCGGCTTCCTGAGGAATCATCCCACTGGCTGGGACAGTACGCACGGAGCTGTCACATTCCACTCACATGGGGCAGATGACATTTCGCTGGATGTGCCAGTTATGCTGAGTTTCACTTCTTCACAGCTTGTGGTTTCCAGATTTAACAGCACTTTCATCAGAGAGCCACGGCTGCGAGTGGGGAGCGGCGGTGCAGGATGAGGGATTAAGCTGCCTAAGTGGCTTCCCGTGGAGGCCAGCCATGCCCTCCATAGCAACTACATTAATCCCATTTATTTGGAGCCTTCCAGGCTGTTCGTGGGCATGAATTAAACTGAATTGCTGATGGCTTGAATCTTCAGAAATGGAGAAATGTTAAAGGCAGTTCAGTGTGGCTTTGCAATGACCTTTGCTTTCTTAGAGTGAACATTAAGTTAAATCCATGTTTTTAGAAGGTGTTAAAGCTGTACTTGATGAATACGATAATTAAGGGAACAGGACTAAAAACCTTAATTTCATTGAACTTCAAGGTTCATTGAACAACAAGGTTACTTTTCAGACTTGGCTAGAGATGAGAAGTGGCTTATCCCACAATATTCCTTGGACTGTTGTAATTCTCCAGGATGTACCAAGAGTGAGGAAAGTTAGATTGCTGCAGGAAGATACTCCGTTGTAGCAGGAAATCTGCCTTTTCCTCATTACATGAAACCCTTTAAGACTTACTCAGACAAATAATTTCAAGTTGCCCATTGATAACCTACTGTTTACAGGATGACTAGGACAGGTTTTTGGATCAGGTCCCTTCTTGAGACAGGATGTTCAGATCGAGTTGGTTTCACTGAAGCAACCTGGAAATGTTCAAGGCCAGGTTGGATGGGGCTTTGAACAACCTGGTCTAATGGAAAGTTCCCTGCCCATGGCAGGGGGTTAAAACTAGATAATCTTTAAGGTCCCTTCCAACCCAAACAAAGAAAAAAAAAAAAAAAGGAGAAAAAAAAGCCCTCTGGGAAAAGAACTGGGGTTTTGGTAGGCCCTAAGATGAATGCAAGCCAAGGTAGGTGAAAGTGAAATTACATAACAAAGAGCAACATTCACCAGGGACATTCAGGAACATTCAGGAACATTGGACATGAGGAGTTTTTTCTTGACCAGGAGGGTTGTACAGCACTGAAACAGGTCCCCATCCTCAGGGTTTTACAAGGCCTAGCTGGATAAATCTGCAGCAGAACTGATCTGTTGATCCTGACAGTCCTGTTCTGAGTAGGATCCTGGTCTAGGTAACTTCCAGGGGCCCCTTTCAAGCTGTACTTTACAATTTTATGAGGACTTTGATCTAATCCCAGGTTTATTTCCTTTGTAACCACCCAAGCAGGTGAGCTAGCGTGTGTTAGGTTCTACACAAATGTTAAAAAAAAAGCTTTTATCCAGAGGCACCTTTCTGTCCTGTAATCATCAACAAAGAAGAAAACCTCATTTATTTAAGGTTATAAAAGTATTGTAGTTAGGTTCCACCAGATATTCTAAAACAATACACTGAAATACTCTAATTCAGTTAATGTGTGATAGGCTGAGTGTGTGTGACTGTTAGTTTATGTTAAGGGCTTCTTTGAACAATTTAGGCAAATTTCCTCTCAATTTCTCTGTGGGTGGAAGAGTGTGAGGGAAATCTTTTTCCCTTTTGGAGGGGAGAAAGCAGAGGCTGTGCTGCTATCAAGCATTCTCAAAATGCAATTTAAAATGTCAGCCACTATGGCAACAGTTTTGTGTTGTCTTCTTTAATAGGAGTAATTACTATGCTCAAGCCAAATAATGAGTAATTAGAGACTGTTTATTTTCAAAGCTATTTCCAAGGTGGGATATCGTACTGCTTTTTCTTTCCCCCCACTTTTTCAAAATACTACTAAGTAATGATGCTTAGGCCTTGCATTTTAGAGTGGTGTTAAATGTGGTTGAGTTTGGTGTTGTTGTAGAACTTGACAGAGACAAAAAAATGGTGTGAAGGGGTGAGATGTCCAGAAGAAATAATTGAATGGCAGACAAAGGGCTCTGGACAAAAAAGATTTCTGCCACAGACCTTCTAGGCAGAATTTTACCATTTACTGAGTTCAGGGAGTGGGTGTTTGGTTATTCACCAGTGCCAGGGTCCTCGTGGGTGCAGCCTCAGGTTCCCCCAGTTTGCTCTCATGGCATATTCCTGCTCCAGGAGTCTTCCCACACTTAGGGGTGGAGAAGGGGTTGGTTCAGATGAGTGACTCCACAGAAAATTCCTTGTTTGGGCATTTTGTTTGTTGTGAAGGTTGGTTTCCCATCTGATCTGCAAGTTGCAGCCTCCCATTCCATCCACCAACACAAAAGAGGCTCTGAGACACAGGAGTGAGGGTGCAGGATTGTCCCTTTCAACACCAGCCCACAATTAAGTTGAATTAAGTCTAACAAAACCTAAATCTTAAAATAATACAAGGTCTTATGAGGCCAGGGACTGAATGATGACTAAAATCTATGCAGATAAAGCAACTAACCTATTCTGCATTTTTTTGTCCTCAAAGAACCTTGAAGACCACCTTCCTGCCTTTGCAAATCCAGGCTCCCTTCTTCCTTCCAAGGGGTATTTTATGGTAATCTCTTCAAGCATGGTTTCAGCAGTCATGACTAAGATATGTGAAAATAAGAAATCCAATTTTCAGTAGATGAGATCACTTCCAATCAGGAAAGAGTGTGCCTGTATATAAAATGTGCGAGAAATTGAGCAGGACAGTTAAAACTGAGACCTTTATAAAAAAATACTCAGTTGTATCTTGGAAGTGGCTGACTAGGGAAGTGAAGTCTGACTGCTTCTTGCCTTAACTTTGTCATCACTTTTTGTGCAGCTGGGTTAGTTCTGCCTGCCCAACACCACTGCTCCTTCATGTCCCTGTTCCTCACTCCTGACACTGACCTTCCTCTCCTCCACTCCCCCTTCATGGACAGCTGTCACCCCACGCTCCTGCCTCACCTCCCCTTCCTTCTGCATTTTCACCCACAAGAGTGTCTGTGCTGCTTTCCATGCTTGTGTTTAGGATAAAGTCCTTTAAGGACTGATGAACCTTCCTGCTGCTCCCTAAGAAAACAGCAAACTCAAAAGAGCAAAGAATCCCCTATGGTGCTGTTCCAGTTGTTGGAAATGCCAGAAACAAACAAAAAACTGCCCAGGCCCTGCCCTACACCAGGGTGGATGTCATAGGATATTTAAAAGGACATTTCTGAAAGGTTAGTCCAGAGAGAAAAAAGCAATTGAGTGTTTTGGGCTTTGATTGAGATGTCTGCTCTCTCCTAGACAGCCTGTGGAGATGAGGGAGTTGTTGCGGTCTCCTTGTGCTTCAGAGTCCCTTTTTACAAACATGGGATTCTTGCATTTTTATTGCAGTGAGAAATGCAGTAAAACATGAATGTGCTGAGATGTGTGGTGACAGAGGGAGAGGGATATACAGGTTTTTAAATGGTTCTGTAGACCTGATCCTTTTCTGTGTGTAACCCCTCAGAAGTCGACGGCTCTCCCGTATCGGAGATTGAAGGCCCTTTCTCAACAGCAGACGTCGCCAGCAACTGCGTTTCCAGCCTTTCCTTCCACGAGCCCGTGCTGTGGATTGCCTCCTATGCCCTGATGAGCCTGTGTGGGATCATCCTGCTCGTCCTGATTGTGCTGCTGCTCATCCCACCCCGCTGCCAGCACCGCTACACGGACAATGACGTGGTCAACGACGAGTCCTCCCTCGTGCGCCACCGGTGGAAATGAGAGGCTGGATCCTGAAAACTGAGACTTAGAACAGGGCCAAGGACAAGGAGCTCTGCCAAGGGGAAGAAGCCAATGCCTCCTCAGTCCTTTCTACGTTCCTTACAACATGCTGTTGAAAATCCCACCAAATATCCTGCATCGTGACTTTTATAGCTTTATTTTCTAACACCGGTTCTGAACCAAAGCACTGTTAACCACCTCTGAAGTGCTACGGTACTGGATTTGCTACTGCAGTACAATGAGCCTTTAGGGTCTCTACAGTACCTTGTTTAAAAAAAAAAAACTTTAAAAAAGTTAAAAAAAAAAAAAGATAAAAAACCACACCATGGTGTTCTTCCACTGTCTGAACAAAATTGTCCATCTCTCTTTCACAAAGAAAAAGGAACTGTCAGTATTTTCTAACTAATCGAGCCCTGACTGTAGGAAAAGAGAAAAAAATTAATAATCTTTCTTTTTAATTGCATTAAATGAATACTGCTTTCTGTTTACATCAGTTTATTTTGAAACTGTTTTATGGTGTGGGGGAGGGAGAAAGTCAGACTTAAGCAGCAGAGGAAAGCAAGTGAGATCAAGAAGAAATGTTGGTTTGTGGTTTCTTGCCCTCAAAATCACTGCTGCCACTTGAGAGGGTCACCCTCCCTGAGAATTGTAACAAAATAGTCTAAGGTGGTGAAAACTGGGAAACAAACTTGTTCAGCCTTAGAGTCAAACAAGACTACCTCTCTTAATTTACAAGGATGCTACCACTGGTAAGTGTGTGGATTAGAACTGGTCTTGAAGCACAAAGATGCTCCATAGAACCAAATGGAACTGCTTGGCTTCGAAA
>JACBWW010000719.1:0-23943 GCA_020086605.1 Lanius collurio | reverse complement strand
TACATCCTTCCAACTGAAACCTAAGATAGACTTCAGAAATCTCAGAAAATCTTGACTTCTCCCCTAGCATTTTTGAAGACAAACTAGTTACCTGAAGACATATCTCATGTTTTTCCCTTGGCAAACTAATCCTAGGGTTTTCAGTTGCCCTTGTTCTCATACCAGTGAAGCAGACACACTTGTCCAGTTTAATTATCTGAGGATTTATGCATTGGGTTAAAATATTAAAGCCTGGCTGTTTATAGAAAGAGACATGTAAACCCACACTTAGCACTTAAGTAGGTGGCCTCGTTTTCTGAAGTACTATTTATCCAGGGGCCATGTTTATTTAATGTCAGGCTCTCAAGTGCAGCCTTATCTCTTTGAATTTCATGATATTAGAAGGAACAGCCTACCACACTTTTTGTGCTAAATATACATGGAAATCACCCTGATAGCTATATTGTACACAAAAGAGAGGAAAAGACAGAAACAAATACACCACGTAGCTGTTTTTTCATGTGTTCATGGTGCTTGAGCTGTCTCCTTTCTCTAGACAGTGAAACACAGAATGTGGTGCTCTGTCTTTGACTTTTGATCATTTCTTCTTATCACTGCAAGAAATGCAGAAATTGCTATCAACTTCATATAGACAATATGAAAAATGAATAGAAAGGAAGGACAGAATGGTGGATGGAGGGCTATACATATTCATATCAAGCACAAGGTTGTGCAAAATACTGTAAACTGGAGGATTTTGTTAGAAAAACCAGAATAATCCTCTTCAGTCAAGGCTGCAGTCTTGAAATTACATATCATGTGGGAAATCCCATTTTTAGATAAGTCAGTTTTGCTTTATTGTCTTTCTGATCTTGCTGATTGCTGGTATTGTTATTTACCATAAAAATGGTGATGATATCACTGGAAGTATAAGTAGCAAGCATTCTTACCAAAAAATCCTTTCTTGTAGCTGTGTTGTAAGGCTTAATTTCTTAATGTGTCTGACACTTGACTGAAAGATGCCACATGGCTGGCTATAATGAGCAGTTGACAGTTGCGCTTAGCTTTTTTTTCCTGTGGCTCTAATGAAATTGGATGCATTTTCTCCCCACAAAAAAAGAAGGTTCAACAATGCTTAGTAGTTGATATGCAGCTAAAAATAGCAGTGCTTACAGTAGGAAAAAAAAACCTGCTGTAGTTTGAAGACATTGAAAACTTACACAATGGCATGTACATTTAGGTGACTGTCTCTTGCAGCTGCCATTAAGAGTTTACTTGCAAGGGAAGAAGATGGAGAAAAGGCAAAAGGGGTTGGTGAGAAGGGAATGTGTCAGGGGCTGACACAGGGCTTAATTTCACAGAGCTGTCTAATTCTCTTTGTCATATACTACATCTGTTGTGGGTGAGTATTAAAACTCTGCTACACAAATTAATCATTAGAAGCAACCACCCATTACCATGCCATCACCTCTCAGCTCATTACTGCCTTATCTTTCTGCTGTAGTGCCACTCCTTCAGAGGGTTTTCCTTCAGGTTCCTGGGCAGACAAAGGAACAGGCAGACTATTGATTTTGACAACTTAGCTACTGCTGAAGCTGAAAAGTTCAGGAGTTCATTCAGAAAGGTGTAAGAATATAATGTAGATTCCTTGGTATTTGCCTTGGCTACTCCTGATGCTGTTGCTTGTCTTTGTCTCACTCTGAAGAAAGAAAAAAAAAGATCAGAAAGAAAAAAAGGCAAAAAAGAGACTTTTGAAGTTGTTGTCTCAGACAAGCAAAATATAATACATGAAAAGGCCAAATTTGCAAGGAGGTGCCAAGAACAAGGGCAAGCAGATGAAGCTTTTATTACTGCTGATCACAGTTTTGCTGAACATTGCATATACTGAATGTTAAAAGAAGAATTAATAAGAGGGAGAATAATTTTTGGCAAAAGAGACAACCAGTTCATCAGCAGAACTTACACTCAGGCCCAGATCACTCGCTTGCAGCGGCTTGAGCTAAAGTGATGCTGACCTACATACTGGCAGCACAGAGGAGACTGCAGCAGACCAGTGAAGAACAGGAACACAGACATGAAAAGAGCAGCTGCAAGCACTTTTAATACCAGAAGCAGTACTCAGTGAGTGAGGAAAAAAGATAAGAAAATAGCTAAGAAACTTTAACAGGTGACAAGATGGGAAAGTTGTGGGAGTCATGGCAAAGAACTATGTCCCACAGGCCATGAAATCCCTGTGAAGACTCAGAATGTAAGAGATGCCACAAGGGACATGTTCTCAGAGCAGATCGGGCAGCAGGGAAATGATCACTAAGCCCTGTTTCCATTCTGCAGCCCGAAAGTACAACACTTTCTTAGAAATGCACATTGAATTACCAAAATCTTGCATTTGAAATGGGAATATTTGACAGCAGTGCCCACAGTACCATGGAAAGATAAGAGGAATAGGGTTTGAGATGGATGTATGGGAAGACCACACAGGAAATCAAGTGTGGCTTAACAACAAACACTACAGAATACATTTTTAGCCACTTTTCTGAGAGCCTCAGAAAAGGATGCAAAGCTCTTCCACAAATTATTTTGTGGTGCTGAGTCTTGCATTGTGCGTAGAAGAAATACTCACTTGGCATCCATGCGGCGTATTTTTATCCCCTGGAAATCTTGCAATGAAGTGATATTAAAATTTGACAACAAATCTTCATTCAAAGACCCTTGACCTTCCCTCCTACCCTGCAAGTACATAAAAAAGTTCAACAGAACACTTACTCTTTTCCACAGATTTGCATATTGATAAGGAATGGTAACATATGGCTGGAAATGTGACAGTCATCTGACCCTCTCAAACATGTCTTGCTGCCCTTGGCTGGTTTTAAAGAGCTGGGTAGGTTTTTGAATCTGTATGTGCCAGATTGTTGGGAAGGAATTTGTTTTTCCAGATTCAATAGACTGATTCTTTCTGCAACATATTTCACCACAGGCTAAAGAACCTGTTCATGAGCTGAAATGGAAACGAATTGGACTGGCCAGAATATGAGCAAAGATCACAAATAGGCCAAAAAACAATGTAAACACATAATTGAAAAATTGAGTGTAAAATTGTTGCTGTGGGTTTCTAGTCTGTGTATATATTCTATATATTCCATGCTTTTATCGCCCACCGGCCTGGTCCATGGCTTTGATTAGTGTTGTGTTTAAGATTATGGTCTGGAAAGAGAAGCAATTAGTAGCTTCATTTGCTAGTTTGGCTGCTGTTAATCACCATTGACACTAACATGGGTCCATTCATGTTGTTTCACAGACCCCATTTCTAGCCTTCCTGTGGCCAGAGGGACTGACCAGAAGCCTTGGCCTGCAGCATAGGTGTGCAAATGGAGGAGCATTCTGGGGGCTGTGCAGAGCCTCTGCCAGGCATAGAGGGGTGCAGGATCTTTTTCTCTTCTGGGAATTCACTAGTACTTGTGCTGGGGAGAATGGTGCAAGGCTCTCCCTGCCATTTAGACCCTCCAGCTGTGGGAAATGCTGTTTACCCAGTCGTGGTGACTGTGGTCACAAGGGTTTGCATGCTGAGAGATTAGAAACCATTCCAACTATGGTAGTACAGGAGCATTTAGTTTGTCTTGAATACAATTTATTGTATGCTGTAACTGAAGGGAGTCAATGTTGATTGTGATCATTACAGAAATCCTCTGGAAACGTGATCTAGAAACCATTTCAGAGAACCAAGCTCAAACTGCCATGGCACATAACAACTACTGGGAGCTCATAATTTTATTTTCTGCAAAAAAATCTGTAATTAAAAATGAGAAAAATAATAGTTTTTTATTGAAAAAATCCATATAACCAAATCTGCTTTCCAAATGATTGAATGCTGGTGAAAATAGTGGTTTTAGGTTTATTTTCATAAGGAAACGGGTTTATTTTGCCACCTTCTGTGCATCATGTGTGTGCAGAAAGATTTTTTTCTAAAGATTTTGGGTGTGTTTGCCATTGAATTATACTGACCAAGGAAGGGTTGGAAATGTCAAAGGTATTCAGTATTGGTGAATTAATACAAAATGTATTTTAAGGTCATGCCTAGCCATTAAGTATGTTTTTATAAGTTTTGTGTAAGTGTTTGTAAATATTTTTATGGTGTCATTAGTGCATGGTTCTCCACAGATCATTAGCTGAATAAAATCACAGGCCTAGCACAAAATTACAGCTAAAATATACAGCAAGGGGGTGAAACAGTATCATAAACAAGCAAATGATGGCAAGAAAGTCACTAAAACAGCTGCATGTACATAGCTCGAAATAAAAACTAGTTTTAAGAAAAATAGAATGCATTATAGAAATAAAAGGATTTTATATTTATCATTGTGGTTGGCAATGCTTTTTCAAGGCATGCTCCTGTAATTGTAGAAGATTCTCAAAGGAATGACTCCAAGTGTGATGTTAGAAGAATACAAAATGTATTAATTTCAAGCCTAGGTAATGATAACATTAAAGACGAAAAGCAAAATTGGATTTTGAAGAGATTGTATTTGTAAGTAAGTGAACTTCCTAGGAAGCTAAAGCTGCTGCTTTATTTATTTATAAGATTTTCCAACTGGATGACATTATGTTTGGAATAAGCTTGCTCTTTTTTTCTTCCAAAGGGGTTCATAATTTAATAAACATCTTTTATTCTGTTTGTTTTCCAATTCTGACCCTGACTACTGAACATAACAGGACTTAGATGGTTTGCATGGGGGTAAACCTAATTGCTAAGCTGCGATGCAAGTTTTTCATGCTGTGGAAGCTCTTCCAGGGAACACACAATTTGTCGAAGGAGCACTATAATGTGAATCTCACTCGTGTTATTGTTCAAATTAATGCAGAGTTCAGGCTTAGCAGGTCCTTTTGACAGATTTTTCCATTAATAATTCTGCTACTTGGAACATGCTATATACAAAATCTCTTAAAATTGAAACAAATTATTAGAGTGTTGAAGAATGCTTCAATGCAACTAAGAAATTTCACAATGGTAATAGTGTTCATTATACATGTCCTGACAGTTTAGAGTGGCACTGCATGAAGGCTTCTTCAAAGCCAAACCAGAAAGTTTGTTTTCTCAAAAATATTACAGTCTAAAATATGTACTAGAAAAAAAAAAAAAAAGCTCTTTCTTTTTTACTTATGGAAATCTGAGGCAAGCAAAGAAACAAGATAAATATATTTAAAAATACTGGACATGCAGTGACCCATGTGTATTTATTTCGTGTGTTTAAGGTCAAATATACGGAGCAGTTGCGAGTTACACAGGGCAGAAGACATGACCTTCCTTAGCCTACCCTCTGCTGCCCCGACTGCCTTCCCCTACCTCCCAACAGGGGATGGGTGTCTTCTTTTTTCACTGCTCCTGGAGTGGTTTCTGCCAAAATAACCTGATTTACCTTAAACAACACTGTGCATGTTTATAAAATGCATGTTCCCAGCAGGATGAGCTGAGGGAGTAGCTGTAGATGCAGTTATCCTGCTGTAAGGTGAGAGGGCTGATGAGCAGTTCAAGACTGGCTCAGAGCAGTGCTCTTTTCAGGTACCTGGAGCCAAAACAGCATGTCTGGCCTGTGCCCAGCACCCATGAGCATGGGCTGTCTCTCAAGCCAGGCAGGAGCTAGAGGAGGCATTCAGAAAATGGGAAACCAGGTTATTGGGTCAAGGAGACCAAGTATACAATATTCCTGAGCAGACTTCAAGAGCTCTCATATATTGCCAAGTAAGGCAGTGAGATGAAAAGCAAATAACACTGAAAACAAAGACTGCAAAAGCAGAGAAGAGTTTGAGATGGGTTGTTAGCAACAAAACCTCCATTGGAAGCACCCAGAGACTGAGTAGAATATGCATGAGCTGCAGATATGATATGCAGAGTGTGTCCTGGAGTTCAAGCCCTGAGTTATTACTCCTTCCGATTCCTCATACACAGAATGATTAGAAGGCTTTTTGCATTCAAAATGGATGTAAGCATTACTCTGGAAGCCAAATTCTGTCTCCAAAGCATGGAACTGTCTGCCTTTAATTCTTCCAGACCTAACTGTACTTCTCAGTGAATTAAGTTTATGTCTCTTTTTTAGTCTAGTATATCCAATTCTGTAACGCACTTCATACTTTCTTACCTTTCTGTGTGTCACTGCTCTTACGTTGAAGGAGAAACACATAATGCCTTCGGGTTTAATTTTGTGAAATGTTTTTTTATGAGAAATATCTTGTCCTTCTTTTCCACTCCCTCCTTCCCTGTGAGTTTGCCCACTGAACCTCGGCATTTTTTTTCCAGATGTTTCAACTTGCAGATCCAGAATTCTTCAAAGTGAGATAATTGAGTGATCAGTTATCACAACTTGTAACTGTCTTCTGAGGTGTTTGAAACCCAGCTACCACTCCCAGAGTGACTGGTTCCTCCATTGTGATGCTTTTAAAATGGGTGGTAATGAAGCAGATTCTCAGAGCCAGAGTGCCCTGCAGATCTTTCTGCCCTCAGTCTCTCTCAAGTTGAACACTCCTGAGTCAGAGATGTCAGCAGCCAGGAATCATTTCCAGAAAGCTTCTCAGCATCACAATGTCCTCCACTAGGTTCTTACATCAAATACTCTTATTTAACTAGTCTGAAGGAAGGCAAATTATGCAGAAATAATGCAAATGGAAAAAAATATGGAAGAGGAATAAGAAGCATAAACAGTTCTTCCATTAGTCTTCCTCCCCAAACCCATGCACACAAGATGAATAGCAAAGATATCCAGAAAAGAACCACAAATTCTTTCCTTTCACAGCTCTTCTAAGGCAGAAATAAGGATGCTCTTTGTCATTCCTGTCACCCAGCTCTTTAACATTTTGGTCCTCCCAGCACTTAGAAATTTATTCATAGCCTAGAATATCTTGTCCAAAATTCAAACTCATAGTGAATGATTTATCTGAAAAACTCTATTATACAATTTTTTCAAAAACAAAAAAAAAATGTCTTAAGGCTTTAATTAAATAGAACTGAGACTAAATTAAAAAAGGAATCTCATTTCCTTTGCATGAGATGTGGTGGCACTTGGAAAGTGTAACCCAGCATTTCTTCATGTGAGCATAGCTCAGGGTACATGCAGAGCATCAGAGTGAGGATATTAAATACAATCAGGAAGCTTTACTGTATTTTATGGATAAAGAATGAAGTTTAAACATGAAAGTGGTAATTAAACTGGGATTTCAGCTGAGTATTATGCATTATAGCACTCTGATAATTGCAAAAGTATTTAAGGAAACTAATATACTTTTAGCTCAACACCCCCCCCCCCCTTTCTTGTACACTGCAAGGTGCTATATTATTCACCCTTTTTATTCTCCATTCTTTGCAATACTTTCTTTAAAAACAGAAAAATCCCACTAATACAGTTTCTGGGCACTGAGGGATATATTATGGGCACTGACTCTGAGTGTGTTACTTAATCCCTAAAATTAGTTCTTCTTATGGTCTGTATCAAGATTTGGTTCTCCTGAATAAAATGGGGTTAAAAGGTTGATTGAACTAAAAAGTAGGGTTCATATCTGGTCTCTAGCCTAGTTTGTGGTCTGAGCATCACCTTCTGGCCAGATTTGTACTGCAGAGTTGGTCCTCTCTAGTGTGTTTTCCCACACAGTGTGTTATTCAAACTATCTCTTTACCAATGTTTTGGGTCATATCCAAGTGATTTTTTTCTTACTTTCTTTCCTCACTGAAATTAAAAACTAATGTAGGTAAATAACATATTTAGTTTAACCAAATTACTTGTCTTCTTCTCAGTGAAATGTTTAATTTTATTTTAAATTTCCTTTGTTAGTTTTTTTTTACTATTCTCCCTGGGGAACTTTTAGGCTTAATCATGAGGCTGTTACATTTGGAATGCCTGAGGAAAAATCATTTTGCTAGTTCATCTGTTTTGATTTTCTTAGTCATTGCCATTTGGTTTGTGTTTGTCCAGATCTAGTCTCAAGCTCATTGTCTATTCTTACTTCTAAAGACTAAAGAGTAAGGATTTCCAGTGAGGCCTTTGGTATCTGTCATATCAAAAAACAAAGACACATAAAATATGAGTGGTTGCAGAAATGAGCTGAAGAGGAATCCTCTAACCATGCCTTGCTGGTTTCAGTGACATCCAGCATGTCCGAGTTGATAGTCGGCACGTTTCTCAAGAGCTGGACATCGTGGTCCTCTGGCAGTCACAGGAACACAGCTTTTTTCAGACACCTCTGACATGCCATTTGCAACCTCTCTGTTTGGGTCTTTTTAAATGAGAAATGCCGGCACAAACATTCCTAACTTCGTAAATCTCACATGTTCTGGATATAAAGTCAGTTTCAAAAATTTCAGTTTATTAGTATAATTAAAACCTTTTAAACCTCTTTAGTCATAAGGTATCATCTATCCTCTATCTTATTATTAGTTTTTGATGCTTGGATTAAATATCTACAAGATATTTAGTCCAAGCCTTAAAGAGATGGAAAAGAAAGCAATATAATTTTTCAATGAACCCTCATGACCCCATTTGCCTATTTGTGAAGGTCAGGTTAAAAATATCCAGGCTTTTTCAAGGCTTTTCAGGGGAAGACCTTTCATTCAGTACATTTTCAGAGACAAATCCTTGTATTTAACCTTTTATTCTCTGAATTTGTCCCTAATACCTTCACTTCTTTGTCCAGACTCCCAAGGTTACTCCTTAAGTACAATTCCAGAGAAAATTTTTTTTCCTGTAGCTGTTTCTGACATTGATAGATGGAAAGAGAAATCATTAAGCACGCATAGTGGTATGCAGAAGTCATGCTTAGGGGTTAATTGTAGCTCCTGGATGTGACAGGACAAACTGCTAGACTCAGCCAAAACCAGATCAAGAAGGTGATAGCAACGTCCATGCCAAGGTGGATGTCCAGGCTACACAGGTGGCAAAGGGTGGGCATGTGAGAAATACTTAAACTCTGCAGGTCCTTGGGACCTTTGTGGCGTAGAGCTGGGTGACACCAACAGCAGTGCCAATAGGTGACCATATCAGCAGTGCCATGCAAGGCCAAGAATAACCACGTACATGAGTCAAAGATACCAGGTTTGGTTATTGATGTGCCAGAACTGTCACCAAGTGAGAAATGGGATTCAGAGGCAGGTTGTGTAACCAGGGGGAGGCTGGAGTCTGGGAAGAGAGATACAAGCAGCAAAAGGAGGACCAAGAACCAGGAAGGATTAGGTTGTGTGGAGCTCTGAGCAACCTGATCCCGTGGGAGGTGCCCCTACCCATAGCAGGGAGGTTGTAGCTGGATGACCTCTAAGATCTATTGCAACTGAAAGCATTCCATGATTCTATGACCATTAAAGGTTCATTGCAAGCCAAATGATTTTATGATTCCATAATTCTATGAAAGGCATGATGAGATGTGCAAATCCCATGATGGGTGGTGTCTGAGAGATGTGCCAGGCAGCCCCATGTTTGCTGATGGCAGCTGGAGAAATAGACACCCAAACCTGCTGTCCCGACCATGCTGTGAGGGTTGGGCTGCAACTGGACTGGGAGCAGGTGGGTACTTTCCCTGGCTGGTGAGTGGACAGACAAACATGGGCAAACAGATCAAGCATCTGAGTATAACTGTGTTGGTGCTTGTTTCAGGCCTGACAGCTTCCACAGTTTCATAGCACCTTTCCTTCACAATGTCTCCTCACACACATGAATCTGGCTCTTCTTTCACACCTGAATGTATTGCACTTAAAACTTCCTGGATGTTTTTTTAGCTTTATCAAAAGTTTGAAAATTCCTTCTCCCTTTTCTTTGCCCTCCTTGCCTGGTAGCAGATGTTTTTGAATGTGTAAGAGACTACCTGTGGGGATTGGGTTAGTTTTGTACTTAATGGAGCAAAGAGACAAGTTACAAACTCAGCACTGTCATTGTACTGCATTAAACAGTGAAACAAAGCTTGTGGTTTGAGAACAGGCAGCTTAGTCCTCGAACGCCTCTGAAGTACTGTAAATCTTTTGTTACAGATGCAGGAAAGAATAAAAAGATTAATTCCTTTGATGCTTTATGGACCTGTTTTACAAACAGTTTTCATCTTTTACCTTCAGCTCAAGGAAATTTTTTTAAGAAAAATTGTTCTTATTTGGAAGTCTTTCTTTACATTGCTAAGGCTAGAAATTACTTGATTTTTCAGGGAAAAGTCCAAAAGATAAATGAAATGTGCTGATTTTGCTGTAATTCTTCCTTCAAGACAAAGAGGGCAAATGTACAGAAAAAGTCAGAGAGTCATAACACGAGGCAACTTTCTGCCCTTGTGCTGTTTCTATAATTTTGCTGTTGGAGAAATACAGGGTTTGCACCCTCTTTTACTTGTACCTCATGCTCTATGCAGTGTTGAACTGCCTAGCCACTGCTTTTCACTTCCTCTCTGGTCCTAGACTCTCAACAGTTTTGCAGAAGGTGTGATGTTAGGTTGCTAAGGCATCATTCTTCCTTTGTATTCCAACACAGGGCAGCCAGAGAGAGAGGCAGGAAGAGGAAATGTAAAGGGGAAAAAAGATTCGCAGCAATATACAGGTTGGAGAGACTTAAGCTGGCCCTATTGTCCTGATCTCACTTGAACTTTCATAGTTCCTCTGCTACTCTCATTAGATAGTGAGCCACCCAAACCACTGCTGTGATTTAATTTAGCTCAGGTTTTCAGTGTTTAGCTTGTATTTTTCCAGACTGAATCTCACCTTAATTCCTCTTTATATTCCCAACCTCCTGAAATCCTGCTAGAATTCTTAATAATGCTGCTCTTATACATTTATTATTTTGCCCATCTAACCTTCCAGTTCGGACTCCTTTACATATGTGCTTAAGGTATTTCCTTCCTATACTGCCAGGTAGTCAAAGATGTTAAAATCAACTAAACAGAACCTCCACTGCTCTTGGGGCACTCTGGGTGCTCTGATCCCTTACAGTTTACTCCTGTCTTTTGTTTTGGATTTCTTTGTTGGTTGTCATGTACATGTGACAAATACAATCCTCATCCTCAGTGTCCAGACTTGAGTGATCCCACTTCAAGATGGCTGGGGAGAAATTTGAGAGGGTCCATAAAGGAGCAACCATGATAGTGAATAGCCTAGAATCTGACAAATCCAAGGAGAGGTTGTGGTATTTAGTCTGCATTTACTGAACATGCTACAGTGCAGTCAGATGCCCAGTTTGACACTCAAGCCTCCCATACCCCGTCAAGTCACAGAATCACAGAGTAATTCAGGTTGCAAGGTATCTCAGGACATCTCTGGTCCAACCTCCTGCTCACAGCAGGGTCAGTTTGAGGTCGGACCAAGCTGCCCAGGAATTCATACAGCTGGGCCTTGAAAAGTTGCAAGGACAGAGAGCTCTGGAGCACCATCAGGGTTCAGGCCTGTTTGTGTGAGCCTTCTCCAAATCTTTGCTGCCTATGGGTTTAGAGGAGTGGTGATGTGCAAAGGAGACTCTGAGCACATAAAAAGATCTTTGAGGATGTGGGCTATGAAGTGCTGTCTGTGTCCTGTTCTAAGCAGTGTCCCTTCAGCCCTTGTCTTGCATTTGCATATCCCAAACTATTCTTGGATTATCACCAAGGTTTGTGGGGCTCCTCGAGTCCTATAAAACTAGATTGGGATATTCATGTCCTTAATGCTGTGTTACAGATTAGATGAGATACATCTATCCCCACCTTGAAAAGCTAAATACACATTTTTTTATTTTGTCACTATGTGTTTCAGAGATTGCAGGGAACTTCTTTATTTGTCTTCTTAACATTCAGTAACTAGAGCACACAGTCATGATCGGTATCTTCTTAAAACAAAAATGACTAAAAGGAATGTGCATCAACTCTAATAACAGTGATTCAAGCCTTCACTTTTTATATACTGCAAGAGCAAATTTTATTTACTTGCTTTGCTAGCATTATATGGCACACAAATGTCTATGTTTTTATGTTTATAGACACATTTTTCCTCCTTTGTCAGTTGTCTCTGGAGTGATGGGGGTTGCAAAATGTCATCCATTTCAGTTATATTTATGCCTTTTTTTATGCAAGGATATGAAGGCTGAAAAGCTTCATGCTTGTCATTTGTCATTATCAGTGTGAGAGCAGGCACAGAAATCTAGGAATGTCCTGCTTCTCCCTAATCATCTTAAAGTGGGGAGCCTGGAACTGGACACAAGTATAGCCTCACCTGTGCCAAACAAATCCTTCTGGACATGGCACTCCTTTCAAACTCAATTGTTACCAGAATAACCTGCTTCCACTTGGAGAAAACAGTACCTTTCAGACTGTTTCTGAGTATTGCTGGAGCATGTCCAAAGCAGAGAAACAAAGATGGTAAAGATTCTAGGGAATGATGAGTGGGTGAGGGAATTGGGGTTGTTTAGCCAGGAGAAAAGGTGGCTCGGGAGGAACATTGCATCTCTTTTCAGGCATCTCTACAGCTGCCTGAAAAGAGGCTGAAGCCAGGTGGGTGTCGGCCTCTTCTCCAGGTAACAAGCAATAGGATACGAGGAAATGGCCTTGGATTGTGCCAGGGGAGGTTTAGATTGGATATGAGGGAAAATTTCATACTTGAAGAGATTGTGAAGCACTGAAACAGGCTGCCAGAGAAGTGACTGAGTCGCCATCCCTGAAGATATTTAAAGGGTGTGTAGATGTTGCATTTAGGGAGATGCTTTAGTGATGAATCTGATGATGCCAGGTGGAACTCGATGATCTTAGAGGTCCTTTCCAGCTTAAAATTATGCTATGATTCCATGATTCTATGTCCCACTGACACTTAATATAACAGGTGAGACGTATGCGTGGGTGGAAAGATGAAAGGAAGAAACTCTTCCTTCCATTTAAAACACAGTTCTGCCATAAGATGCTCTGGAAAGGCGGATCCTGCTAATTCATGTGTGGAGTGACAGGATAGAAGCAGAAAGTACCTTTTCCTCTTGACCCCCAGAATTATTTCCAAATTTCTTAATTATGGTGCTGCAGACATCCTGGGCCCAGTCCTAAAATCTTTACTGACAAAAAGAACAGTTTTGGCATTTGTCAAGATGGGCTAGATTGGCAACATACCTTTTTCATTCTGAGTTTTCTGAAGCTAGATGGGAGTTCTAGCTCCCATTTCCACATTTTTGCCATTGAAAAAGCTTTCCAAAGGACATAGGCAGTTGAGTTGTTACTGTCAAAACTTCGCCTTGGCACTGAGGTTTAATTCAAAAGCAAACCAGCCAGGCTAATGGATACAAAACCTTTCCCCTGAGTAGTTTTCCTAGTGCACACAGATTCGTAGAGCCCCATAGTGCCAGTGTTGAGCAGACCTCTGCTCCACTCCTGCACCCTCACAGGGAGAATAGTGGGCTGGTAAAAAGCAATTAATTTCTCTATTGGTTTTTGTGAGGGTAAAGTCTAAGTCTGCAAAGCAGAAATTGTTCACTTGCAGCATTTCCTTCGCTTGAAAGACTGAAGAGAAATGAAATTATTTGTGTACTCATCAGCATTCATCATGTCTACACTTGTTGCAAATACTGTCAGCTGCATTTAAATGTATTTACTTACTTGTGCATTTAGGAGTCCTCAGGCAGTAGAGTAAGGTAAATAATTTTCTCCTGTCATTTAAGGTACTCCTTTAATTTTAGCCTAATTGACTTAATTTAGATTATTACCATAAAATGATTATCACAGTGTTTTGGAAAGCAGAAGCAAAATCAGAACACAGTAAGATTGTCTGGAGAGGTGTATGCCAGTGCCCTGACTACACTAGTAGGTTTTGGTGGCCCTGATCCCCTCTCCAGGGTTCTCCCCCGACCCTGCCCAGGGCTCAGGACCCCATGGCAGCTCCCCAAGACCAAACCCCTGCCCCAGTGGTCCTGCAGCAGGGTCAGTCTGAGGATCCCACAGTCCTGCCCTGCCTGGCCATGGGCTCCACCGAGCCTTTGCCATCCGCATGCCCAGGTCCTGCTCTGGCCTCAGCCTGTTGCTGTCCCCGAGTGGGTGCACAGTGATCCCTGGACCTGATAGTGACCTGCAGATTGACTTCCCAGCTCGATCTTGGCTGTCTCTGATCATCACAAACCAGTAACCTGGTTTAGAGCAGTTTTCTGGTTTAGGCTCAGATCAGAATAGGGAGCAGAACACTCCTGGATTGCAGCACCTCCTCTGATAGCAATAATGGCAGCTGACAGGCAAGAAACTTTTGAGTGTACATATCCTTGTATGGTCTGTAAAGAAAGGCATAAGTATAACTAAACTGGATGGCATGTGGTTTGGAAGCAGAGGGGTTCCAGGGTGTCAGCAGACATGCAGTGGAGCAGGTGACCAACTCCAGTGCTCACATCTGTGCTCATCTGAGCATCTGGAGACTGATGCCAATGCAAAATCCTGGAGAAATCACCAAGCCTGTGAAACCTAAAAGTCAGGGAATCTTTCAGGCATTTGGGGGTCTGCAACAATAAGAATGGCAGTCTAATTTGCAGTTGTATAACCCTTCCAATTTTGAAAGAGACGCGCAGATATTAATCACTGCACACATTTGTACAGGAGCAAAGGTGTGCTGCCATCATCTTCTGGTACCATCTAGTGAATTCATCTTGCAAATGAGGCCAATACATTCCAAGAAAAGGCTAATAACATTTCAAATAGCAGCTTAGACTGGAAGCCTGCTGCTTGTGCAAAGCTGTTCCCAGTGATGTCAGAGTATGGCCCACCCCTCAGAGCTCACATCTCTTGGGCTGGAGCCTTCTACTGGCACTGATGTTTGAATGCAGCTCACAGTTCACATGTGGTGTTTCCTTTAGATGGAACAGCTAGAATATGCTGTTCTGGATACTGGCATACTTTAGATTTATCTAGATTCATTGGCTGGCCCATTTTTTTTTCTCATGTTAAATCCTTGCTTGCTGGTTTGATTTGTTGTTGGGTTTTGGGGGGTTTTATACATATTAGGTTAAGCAAAATTTTCTGCAATGATACCTGAAGCCTAGGGACTATTGGATTATTTGAACCATATATATGAGTGGAATAATTTGAATTGCTATGTTTAATATATGTGTGAGTATGTATATGTGTACGCATGCATGCGTTTGTGTATTTATGTATATATAAGGGACAATAAAGTGATTAGGAGTAGATAGCATGGATTTACAAAAGGGAAATAAGACATGACTGACCTGGTAGCCTTCCACAGGGAGATGACTTGCTTGATGGATGAGGAGAGAGCACCAAATATTGCTTATTTTTGCTTTACTGAGACTTTTGATACTCTCTCCCATAACATGCTCATTGACAAGCTGATGAAACATGGACTACACAAATGAGCAGTGAGGGGCACTGAAAACTGGCTGAAGTGCTGGGCTCAGAGATTTGCAATCAGCAACATGAAGTCCAGCTAGAGACCAGCTCTGTACCTCATGGACTGATACTGTGGCCAACATGGTCAAATATCTTCATTAATGGTCTGCACAATGGGACAGAGGACAACTTCAGCAAATTTGCAGATAACGTAAAACTGGGAGAACTGGTTGATAAAACATATGGTTGGACTACACCAGGAGGAACATCACTGCCAAGTCAAGGAAGGCAATTCTTCTCTACTCAGGTCTGGTGAGGCACATCTGCAGTGTTGGGCTTTGTGCTGGGCTTTGCACTGTGAGAGAGACCTGGACATACTGTGGTGAGCTCAGGAAAGCACCACAAAAATGAGCAGGGAATTGATGCAAGTAGGATCTGAGACAGCTGGAGGTGTTTGTCCTGGAGAAGGGAAAGCTCAAGAATATCTTATCCTTATGTGTAAAATATCTGATGGGAGGCAGTAAAGATGAAAGAGCCAGACTTCTCGGTGCCCAGACACAGGTGAGAAGGCAATGGGCACAAATGGAAATACAAGAAAATTTGTTTAGACTTTGGAGTTTTTTATTGTGAGGGTAGATGAACAAATGAACAGGTTTCCCAGAGACATGGTGGAACCTCCATCTTTGGAGATATTCAAAACCTGAATGGAGAATGTCCTGAGCAACCTTCTGTAGGTAACCTTATTGTAAGCAGTGGGGTTGGACCAGATGAACTCCAAATGTCCCTTCCAACCTCAACAATTCTGTTATTTTAGATATGTGTCTATATACATGTCCAAAAGTATATGTGTATGTACACATTCACAGCATTTTATTGTTCCCATTTTATTTTACAGCAATTCAAATTATTCCCATCAATTCACATTACTGTGTTGGTATAAACACTGTATTTTTGCTGTCTGTTCTTTCTTCAGTTCCATCAAGACTTAGACAGAACCCAGTAAAGAAGAGTCTCCTGGAGTAAAAAAGGGTTCCTCGTAAAGGGATGTAGAAATAGCTGTACGATTCTTGTGAACACTGCAGTAAATATGCTATGTACTATAGGCATTGAGAGCTGTGGCCTAGGATGGATACTGCATGGAGAAGAGGAATGCTGGATGCCATTCATTTAACATCTGCTGACCTTCAGGCAGAGCAGTAACTGATAGGCTCAAAACTTTCCCTCAAGGTAGCATTTCCAGTTTGCTGAGCTATAATGCCACGCTAAGGTTGGTTAGGAGTGAATTAATTGCAAGGTCTGATGTTGAGGTTAGGTGGTTAGGCGTGACTCATCCCTGCTCATGGACCTCGATGAATCTTGCTGGACAGATTTTGAATGGCCACAGAGCTCCCACTGGCACATCCTGGCACAATTGCTTCTCCAAGAGGAGACAAAGGGCTTCCTCCTCCTCAAATCTTCAGCAGCTACAGCTGGGTGGGGGGACAAATTGTACAATAAAAGAATCTGAAGACTCTGCCCTTGTCACACAAATATTTGTGCTGGGCAGGAGCCAGCATGAATGGCAGGGCAGACAGAGACCCCCCCCAGTGTTGCACAACCCCAGGAGGGATATTATGAAGATATGGAAAAGGCAGGTAGTTGGAAAGCATGGAAATTCCCAAACTTAAAGTATGCAGCTTTATTTCACTCCTGCTCTGAACAGGTATTGTGATGTTGCAGGGACCTGGCTTTGTTCAGTAGCTACAAATTATGTATGTAATCTCTTATGTTCTGTTTTCTCAAGCTCCTCAAAAATTAAAATCACACTGTGCCACATGGTCTTGACCTCAGTTAGTACCTTCATCATTGTCACTCCAAGAAGTTTAGTAGGACCAAACACAATGAAGTTTCCCAAGGGTTTTAAACCCTATCCAATCTAGGCCTTCTTTTGTGGGGTTGGCAGAAGATGCAATTCTGGCAGTGTCTCTGGTGGCACACCAGATTTCATGGCTTGGAGGTCAATCTTGTCTCAGCCATACCCGTCACTGAAGCACACAGGTAACTCTGGTGGGGCCCAACACAGTCCGTCACTATGGCCCTAGCTGTTCAATGCAACCATTCTTCTCTCCTCCTCAGGTTCTTCCCTGGTCTGTGTTGTGGCTCAGCCCCAAAACATTGATATTTGCTGACTGAGTGATATTTGCTGACTGAGTGTTCACACTCTGCAGCTGGGCCAGACTGATTTTCATCGCAGCATCACTGAAGTTTACAGTAGAGAATTCTGCTGTAATAGTAGAGTAATCTGACATTGTGTTAAATAACAAAACTTTAGAAACAGAGAAGAAAGAGAGCAAGAAGAAGGAGTAATGGTTTGGATGTGATGCAAAATTCGGTGGAGGATGTTTGAAACTTATTTCCTTAGCAGATCACATTGACCTCCTTATGTCAGGATGTAAACTGTTATTTGTTAAAATGAATACAGAGTATTGCTCTTCTGGATGAAAAATTCAAACTTTGACTTAGCCACACACTGCAGATGGAGGTTTGCTCCCACAAACTGCAGATGGAAACCTCTGTCTAGAACCCTGGCTGCCACCCTCTCACACCCCCCCAGGGTCAACCCCCTGCATCCAAGGCCTCAGAGCCCAGTTCCTGGCAGTGTAGCCACACCTCAGGCTGCTGTGGGTGCTGCACAATCATCAGGAGGAGCCATGGGACAGCTACAGAGCAGAGGCAAGGAAGGACACAAAGGTGACACAAGCAGAGGTAGAGCAGCTGGGATGGCATCACTACCAGCTCAAGGGTTCATAACAAAAACCCCCCAGTTTTGTGGGAAGGTATAACAGAAGGAAAAAGGGAGAGGAAGTAGACTCAACATCACTAAGAATATGACTTCAGGCTTCAGGGAGCAACTCTTCTCCCCTGAGGTGGTGCCTGTGCAGCAGCAAAGGGGCTGGGTGCTGTATGGGGGCATGGAGCTGTAATGTCTTTAGCCCCACTTATCCTGTCTGTGGATGTGCTTTGACCTTTTAGCTGTTCACATACTTCTTGCAGAATCTCTTCATGCAGCTAAAAATGCCCTAAAAAGAGGACTGGAAAGAGGATGAGAGGTGGTATTGTTGCTATTGTTCATCATTTTTCTTTCAAATCTAGGTTGTTGCAAGCATTCTGAAGATCAGGAAAGTTATTTATCCTAATGGCTAATCTCCTGTGAATGAAATGAAATGGTTAACACAACTTCATCTGAGATGACCAAAGCGTATGACATTGCATGCCCGCTCCCGTCATCGTCCAGGAGTTCAGGAGCAGGACAGCAAAGTCCAGATTACCACTCAGTTAATGTGCTGATGTGCCCCCTTTGATGTCACTGCCCTGCCATGAGGTCACTCATTCTGGACAGAGTACTTCCAATGGGATGTCACAGGACCGCGGCAAGAACGCTGCTAGCTGTAGCTCTGTCGCTTGGAGGAGGAACTCAAGCAGACAAGAAAGACAAAAAAGGAAAGCGTGTTTCTGGACAGCTCTCAATGTTCCTTGTTTGGCTTGATGCCTTGAAATGGACAGGAAAAAAAAAAAAGAAAGAATTCAGAACATTTTAATTTATGGGCCAAACAAGAAGTTCCTTTAATTAAAATTTAGGAGCCAATTTCAACAAGAGATCTTTGGAAGGCAGCCCAGAAGAAGACATTTTGCTATGACAAAATAAATTTCAAAAAGTCAAAGTCCATTGGTAAACTGAATCTAAAATAAAGTGAGAAGCAAACCAGGGGGCAATGGAGGAGACAGTGAGAAGTTATGCTGAATGCAAAAGATTTAATCCCAAGAGAACTTTATGAAATCACAAATGAGAACAAGTCAGATTTTTAGCTGCTCTGGGCCAGCCTTGGGGGGCAGAGGCAAGCTCTGTCTTTGGAAACCTCTCATATATGGCAAGATTCAACCCAGCACTTTTGCTCACAAATATTCTGTTTGCTGTGATTCACCTCTCTTAGGAGGGACAGTGTACTTCTGGTCAGGAGAGGGATCTTGAATAAGCAGCCAGAATTTCTCCCTCTCAAAAAATTTACCAGTTAGAGTAACGGGTGAGGGTTCAGCCTGTGTCTGTGATACAAGGCTGTTCAAGATAAATTATGTGCCTGTTTTGTGCTGCCAGCACAGCTATAAATAGAAAAAACAGAAATGCTGGGATTTATGAACAGAGCAATAGAAAATAACCAATTTTTGATGCAGCAATATTTTGTTAGTTGCTTGAAGGTTTCCAGGTAACTGAAACTCCTTTCAATTCCCATCTTTTCTCCACAATCAACCTCATTTTTCTGTACTCTGCTAAATATTGTCTTGCCCTTTCAACATCCAGTCACCATGGAGTTAAAAAGGAGGTAATATTCCTATTACTGACTATGTAATTCTCCTTTTTAAATCCTTGACAGGTGCCTTTCTGATACTACAGCAACCCAATCTACTTATATTTTCTGACTTTTTTAACAGACTGCTTTCACCCTTGTGTTGAAAGGGTGAGACCCATCTCAGTTACTACCAGATCCTCACCTGTTGCAAGCATTCTTTCCTAACCTGGGTATCGTTCAAGTGTGTGTTTTCATACATTTGTACCTGGCGTCCTTTGCATTTGGGACAGTCGTGGTGCATTTTTGTGCCTCCAGCATCCCTCTCATGCCTTCATAACCTCTTCTTTCCCATTAGACCCCCAATAACTTCTCATGGACTACTAGTGTGCTCAAACCACCTGGCCACAGACACAACCAATCCTTCTTCCTATCTATCAGTACCTTTTTACAACCTCTGTTGGCTGTTGTTGCCAGTTCTGAGTGCCTTGGAGGCACCTTTACATTCTATGGTTTTACAGTGCCTGGTACCAGGAGCCCTTGATTCATTGCAAGGCTCTTATGGAATATAGTATGATTAACAAGAATAACCATGAGGAAGAGAATTGGATTATGTGGAAACTAGTTTGGCATACTGATATTATTACATAGACTGACTCTTCTGAATACAATGATTTTTGCACCACCAATAACTTTCTCAGGAAAGATAAAACATGAACACTTGGGGAAATGTAGGAACATCTTATCAGTGAGGGAGTTTTCTTTCAGCTGAGGTTGATGTGTGAGCTGATGTAAGGTGACATTTCACTCAGTAGCTGAGTAAAGTGTTGCCTTTGGGCAGATGGTATTGGATTCCAGTGCTCCCAGTAATGAAGCAGGGACTAAGAAAGAAAGAAACTGTTCTTCCATCTGCTGCAATACATTTACTAACAGACCTGGCACAAACAAACAAATAAACAAAAAACCCCCAAACAAACAGTTTCTTTTCTAGAGGGAAGTAGGCAACTTATGGCTTTTCTACTGATTTAATCTTGTACCACACAAATCTTTTTAGTCTTGTACTAAGACGACTTTTGCCATAACCCTGATGCATGGCTCACACAGAGCTGAAGGTCAGAGAGTAACTTCCACTAGCAGCCATCTGTGTATCTTAACCTGCTTCTTACCCATTAGCTTCTCATAGACTTTGGAGACTATTAAGGTTGGGTGAAGCTGTTATGATTATCTAGTCTGGCCTCCTTCATGGGACCCAAAATGTCACTTAATCATTCCTGCATCAAGTCTTTCATGTCTTGTTGAACTAGACACAATTTTAAGAAAAAGGTCACTTCAGCCTGTACACAAAAGTGTCAGAAATGATAGTGGGACCCTGCATCTCTTAGGAGGCTATTCAGATGTTCAGTGACATCTGCTAAACACAGGTACCAGTCTAAAGTAGAAAGGGAGCAGCAGCTTCCTACTGTATTTACTCTGAGGTGGTCAGCCAGTTACTAAAAATTTGGTCCATCCTTACTAAAGCTGCTAAATGTTATTCCTAGCAAGAGCTATGTGTGAGGCAGAATGGATGAATGTGGCCTGTACAGTGGCCAATGCCCCATTTTTGTGACAGCATTTAAACTGAAGACCTCAAAAGATCAAGAGAAAGTTAAATGTATGACATCACTCTTACAGATCCTTTATCACCCTGTACCCCACATAGTTAGTTCACTCTAAACATCTGAGTGTGGGATTAATTTACTTAAACAGTAGTGGTTAATGTAATGCCTTAGGATACCCAAGATACCAGCATAGGGCTGACAGGTAAGACACAGGACATCAGGGAAGCTTTGCCTTTCAGCAGCAGCAAAAGATGGGTACTTCCCAGTACTTAAGAAGTTGTTCAATACCTATGTGAGGGTAACCTTTATATCTCTTCCTTCCAGGGCATGACTGAATCATTCTCTGGACTCTCCTACTGACTAAGACAACTGCTGTGCACAAGCAGTTGTCTAATTTGACTCTTTCTCTGTTGAACTGCGTTCCTTACATGAATGCAGTCCAGGATTAGGAGTACTCAATGCCTAACACTAACAGAACTGAAGAATTCCTATGTATGGCATTAGCAGACTTTCAGGGGTTTGGAGAAATTCAGTGATACTAAATAAGGCACTTTGAGATTTCACAGGAATGATCCACCTTGCTGTACTTCAGGTGTCTCCATCTGAACTATCTACACGATGTCCAGTTTATAGTCCATGGAGAGATGTAGGACTGTCTGGAGCAATTCATGCTTCGATTTCTCCATGAAGAATTGGCCCTTCAGAGACTACAGAAAGTGTTCAGTATGACTGCCTGGAGTGTAGATTTCAACACTACAACTCTCTATGTAAGACCAGATTAATCCTATCGTTTTTACCCTCAGAATGCCACACCAACAAAGGGGATTTAATTTTTCTTTTTATTATTTTACAAAAAGAAGTGCAGTTAGACTCTGCCTAGGTGTTCATATTGTCCTACAGAATTAAACCAGTGTTGTTTATTTCTGGTTAATATCACTTGAAATACCCTAAAACCACCTCATTTTGACAAATTCACAAGCATCTGCTAAGGAGACCCTTTGGTGTCCTCATAGGCATTAAAAAAACCCAACTTATCAATTTTTGTTTTATATCAAAGCTGCAATCATTAGGCTTTGGATTCCAACACTGAATTTTAAATTCCTTTGTAAATTCAGAGGAATCATCTTGATGAACCTGAGTAAACACTGCCGCTGTTGCAGTACTGTTTATCAAAAAGGGTATTGCTCACGTTTTCTTAAGATCCTCTTCTGGTTCATTCTGAATGGTTGCCATTTCTTCATTTTTAGTGTCCCATGTAAATGTCAGAGTACAGATTCAGGAGGTGACCTTGAGAGAGGGAAGATTTGTTCATGGGTGGTCATTGTGCTGGCCATATGTACCACAGCATGCTGCAGTATATATTTTTCAACCATAACACCACTATCAGAGTTACACTAAATGAAACTTTTCATAATTTCATTTGATTCTGTGCAAAACTTAATGTATTAATCATCCAGCAGTCCAAGAATTTATGGTATTTTCTCATTTCTTGTAATTCATAAATGCCCTAATATGTTTCTCCCTTGATGACAAACAGTAAAACTGCATATCTGCCATACTTAGCCAATGAGAAATATTAGGGCTAATTTGTGTTAAAGAAGATCTGCTGGTGTAGATTTTACTCAGTTTTACTGATACATATTTTTAAACGACTGCTGAAATAAATTCCTAAGAATAAAGCCTAAAATAGTATAAAGAAATCAATATGAATCCGCAGCCCCAGAATTTTCATGAAATTAGAAGATATAAGGTGATCACTGCATACAAATTGACTTTTACAGCTGCCAGGCTGCTTAGTATCAGTATCTGGCTGGTGGAGGCACATGCTCATGTACTCCCTCACATACACACACCTACATACGGTGTTTTACAGGAGTAAAGGTATAATTGTTTAATGCATTCATCCATGCTACATATTAGTATCTGCTTCATAAAAGTTAAAATGCATAAACTCTCTTGTCAATAGGTTTTTGGAGCTAGGAAAATCCGAAAGCAAAATTCAGAATTGGCACAGATGAACACAGCTTCTCTGGTATCTCTTTTGCTTGTGTCTTGCTTGTGTTTACAGCAGGGCTATGTAAATCCCAAGTGTTTGAAAATTAGATGGTGTGGAATTCTGGACACACCCTGGTCAATTATATATTGCCCCCCTCAGCCTGCCTGTGATTTCAGTGGAGCCAGAATTTATGCCAGCCTCGCTTCCCGGCTGCATGGTCAAAGTGAGTTGTTCACCCTGACTCTACAGCACCATGCTGAGGTTGGGAAGCAGCACGAGTGGGGACTGTGGCCTTTCCCTCCAGAGAACAGACCTCTGCTGCCATCAGGGACAGTCTGCTCCAGCACTAGGGAAGCAAGGCTACTTCAGGTACCATAGCAAAAACCTGCATCCAGTTTTTCATTTTGCCACAAACACTTGGATATTTAACCATATACCAGGTTGTGAGTCCTGAGTCTTAGAAGGTGTTTTCCCAGCCATATGGAAATCTCTGTCTCATTCATGGTGCTGTGTTGTCATAACACAGCAAAAAAAACAAACCCAGAAAATATTTTCAACCATAAAGTCATGTGGTTCTGGTTTTCTACATAAACTGTCATTGAATCTTGAGCACGGAAAACAGCATTTTCCTTGTGAGTGTGGTGTTCCAAAACTGTGGCTCTGCTGGCCACAACTCAGCCCATACAAAATTAAAGTAGACAAGGATGTTGGATGACAAATTAACTGCCCTGAGACTCAGTACATCTTTTCACCAGAGGGACAGAATGGC
>JACBWW010000718.1:0-23958 GCA_020086605.1 Lanius collurio | reverse complement strand
TGCATACTGGTTGTGTGTTAATTCAACTTCTCTCTCCCTGGTAATTTGTTTGATTGCCTGTTACTTGCAAACTGCACTAACTGAATAAAAGTGTTCTGTGTCCTGATGGGAAGTTATGACTTTCATTTAAGCTACTTTAGTGCAGATGTTTTACCTAGAAAGTGGTGTAAATTCTCCTCACCTTTCTGCTCTAAAGCAGTTTCAATACGAAGAATGGAAAGCAAAGTAGAAGGTAATGAGGCTACAAAGTAAAAGCTGTATTTCTTTAATTTAAATAATGATCTTTATTGCTTAAAGGCTTCTCTTCTGCTTATGAATAAATAAGTAAATAAGACACTAAAATATGAGATGGAGATGCTGTTTCTGTATCCTTTATTGTTTTCCTTCATCTCCAGCAATATTTGTCTGTATTGTCAAGACCTAGAAGAGGGTCTATTTATTCTTCTTTTTTCATACACACACACATGCTCTGCACAGTCCTATATGAGTCTTTTTTGAATAAAGCCAGCATATGCCAAATTGCCTTCCAGCTTCCCACATCATTTTCTGAACAAGAGTGCAAGGCCACTGGATATGTCCTATAAGCACAAAACAACCATTACTAGGACATTTTTATTAACACTGGATCTATGTGATAATAAAGATTTATTGTGATTCTACCTTTGGAATCCCCTGAATCTTAATGAGATTTTTTTTTTTCTCCCTGTTCTGAATTTCAATGAGGAGTACTCTGGGTGTAATGGCCATGTTAAATATTTGTGAAATCCTCTCAGCTCACTTTCAACATTTTAAAAATAAACAACTGTTTTTGTGGAGGCATTTTTTCAAGTTAACAGGAGAGACATTGACTTTTAGTAGAAGAAGTGTTCTCTGCTAAAAAGAGGTTACACTTGTAAAGTGCTAATGTAAAAATTATTTATAAAGAGATTCTAAAGTTGACTCTGGAATGTTTCGTTCAAAAGCTGCCTGAAAATGTGGACTACTTAGTGATTCCTCACCAGATCAATCTCTTTAGAAAAACAGACTAGTCATTTAGAATCCAAAATATTTGGAAGCAAGGTCTGGAGACCTGGTGTTTATTAATTCATGAAAGGCTTTTAATAATTAGCAGTGCTCATTTCCCAGAGGCCCACTTAGGCTGTGGAACACAGCTCCCCTGCACTCCTTAGAGAAAAGTCCCTTCAACCATCCATGAAAGCTTCCAAAGCAGGCTCCTGCTCTGACCTGTCATTGATTGAGTCCTTCTCCCTCTCCAATGAACAAGGAGAACACAGAAAGAGCTTTGCCTACTGGGAACACTTCCTTCATATTCTGGGGTGCCCCAACATTGCTACTGGCAGTAAATGATGGCAACCAATTAGCACATTCTGGTAAAACCAAAATTTTTGAACTCTCTCCAGACATTGGTATTTCCCCTTACTGTTTTGGTATCTCAGTACTGAATATTTTAAGTTGTTCTTTTCCTTGAAAGTATCTACTAGTCGTTGTTTGCTACTCTTTGCTCAAATGTTGGAATCTCCAGGCTCCCTTTGTCTGATTGCCCTAAACAGCCATTTTTCTCCCTTCTGTTCCCATAAATGTACTCTTACACTTTTCTGTATTTTCTTCTTTATAGAGTCACAGAGTCACAGAATGGTTTGGGTTGGAAAGCACCTCAAAGCCCACCCAGTGCCACCCCTGCCATGGCAGGGACCCCTGCCACTTTCCCAGGCTGCTCCCAGCCCTGCCCAGCCTGACCTTGGACACTTGTCCAAACCCCAATGCTCATCTTTCAAAGTCATTTTCTAGGACCAGCTGAATTCTTAAGCTCATTTGTTTTTGTTTCTCTTCTCCTGATTAATTTCTTATGTTCCACAGCACATCTGTTCTTCTGCCCAGACCCACATTCCATCCAACACGAGTTTGCTCACGGGGCCTCGACTTCCCAAAAACCCAGGACTGGACCTTCAGCATTTGATCAGCCAGAGATTCTTTATTTCCTCACGTTCACCTTTTAGTTTTCTTTTTATTCTGTGAAAAGATGTCATCTGCCTGTGTCCTCCAGCAATGTGGCAAGCCAGTAGGAAAAAAAAACCAAAAAAAAGGGGAGATTTATTTCAAACAATAAATGACTGTGAAGCAGTCAGCATTTTTAATATTGTCTGTTAAATCAGGCAAGAGAGGCCAAGAGTAAAAATATTGCAGTAAAGTGAGAAGAGTGCTGAAGTCCACAGAAGGGAACCTCAGTTATACTCTCAAATTTCAAGAAAATATCAGTTTTGATAGGCAGTTCAACTCCTTCATTCTGCCTCTGAAATTACATTATTAGGTCAATTTACTTTGGTTATTGGGTTTTCTTTCTTGATCATTTTAATCCAAGACATCTGGCCCAAATCTGTTACATTCAGTGTTGGGTTCTGGTTCAAAAAGAACTGATCACAGACATGCTGACTCACATGGAAACCACTTGAAAGCTCAGATTTTTTTAGGCTTTAAGACTCCTGCCTTGCATTTTTAAAAGTATTGCACTAAGATTACAAAATAAAGAACTCAAAAAAAAAAAATCAAGAAATGAGAAAGTTTGAGCTTTGAGGTAGAAAAAGAAGGAAAGGCATAGAGTGAGAAGGAATTTCAGGGGGGAATTCTCATGATAGCAAATGTTTTAAAAGACTTGCTAAACCATGGGCTCATGAACTGAGAAGGAAATGGAAAGGCAAATGGGGCATCAGCCTTGTATTCTGATTATTAGGAGCACATAGGAACTTTTTAGGTACAGATAATTCCCAGTGTAGACTAGCTGGGATTTTTTGGGGCCATGTTTGACAGCACAACGGAGAAAGATGTGAGATTATTCCACGTTTGTTCCATTAGGTGGTATCAACAATAAGTAAAAAAATAAACCAGAAAATAAAAAATAAATTGATTGATTTAGAACTCAGAGAAATGAAATTACTGTCCATGGTGTCAGCACACAGTGGGAGAACCACAGTGAGAGTTGCACCATTTAGCTTTGCTGTGTTGCAAAATCTGACTGGAAACAGAAACTCTTCTCATTATGTTCTCCTCTGGGTTTTTTTTTTTTTGTTTTATTTTTTATTTATTTGCTTTTGTTTGGGCAATTATGTTTTGTTGTTGGGTTTTTTTTTTAATTTTAAACTGTTCTCTTTAGGTTGACCTGCTCGTCCCTACAAAGATCACTGGGATCATCACCCAAGGAGCTAAAGATTTTGGTCATGTCCAGTTTGTGGGGTCCTACAAACTCGCTTACAGCAATGATGGGGAGCACTGGAAAATATACCAGGATGAAAAGCAGAAGAAGGACAAGGTAAAGCAAAGAGAAAAATCAGTATTTTGGTGGTGGTAACACCACTGGTGGAAGTCTGCAGATTATCTCATGGGGTTCCAGAAGCATGGGATCCCACAGATTGGAGTCAAGGTGAATAAAAGGGTCAGATAACACAGTGACACTCAGAGTGCAGTAACATCACACCTATCAGTGCCATGATATTAATGATATTAAATATGGGGCATAAAACTTTTCAGTTCTCCATTAATCAGAACTATTTCTTCACTTAACCCTAGAGTAGAAGCTGTATAAATAGCAGTGTGTTTGTATATTCAAAAAAAGAGAGTTTCAATGCATTTTTTGGTACATAAGGACTATTTTCAGTGATTTTCTGTCAAGCACATCCTTGTTACCCAGCCACTTTGAAAAGATTTTCTTTTTCTGAAAATTAATGGTTAGGGTTTCAAATACCCAGTGAAAATATTATTTTTATTACGCTATAAAATGAATAAGAAACATTAAAAAAGTTTCACAACTTCCTCTGCAAATGTTTAATGAGAGGCATAGGGAAAGTATAGGGTTGCTGATTGATTTACCTGGAAGCATTTAACTTCTCTCTCGTTGTTCATTATACCTTTCATTTAAACTGTATAACACTTTTATACTGCAAATACCCAAATTTCATAACAACATCTGTTAAGAAAAGTTTTACAGCATACACATCGCTTAGGGAAACGTTAAGCAAGATGACAAAATGTGAATTATTTATTAAATGTCCTATTGGGGTTATGTCTGATTGAAACAAAAGATGAATTTATTGAAATACCAGATGGCTGATGTGTCTGATAACATCTCAGATCTGGGTATTCAAGGAGATAAATGTTCAGACTTCCACTCATATTTCTTAGTATAAATAAAAAATTATTTTTGGGGAAAAAGACAACATATTCTTCACATAAGTCAATTAAATTAATTTTCTTTCAAGCAGTGAGAAAACTTTTGATGTGCATCAATGTGTATGAGTACAGGGAGATCTCATGATGAAGGGTTAGACAACTTCATAGCCCACATCATATCGATTTTAAGGGATTGATTAAATGTCATTGATCAGGGGACTGTGTCCTAAATTACTGGATTAAGGACGTGCATGACTGCACGTCTGTGTCTGCTGTCCAGAGATGACACTGTGAAGTCCTGCTCCTGAAACCCAAATGTCAGCTCTCTGTGACTTTAACCCAAACTGAGATATTTTTTCCTAAAGGATTTTGGATAGGGAAAACAAAATCAGTTGGTTTAGCCACCTGACTGGGAAGGTTCTGACACCAGTGATTATGGATGTGTTTGGTATTACTGGTTGTCAGATAAAAACTGGAAACAAACAACTCACCTTTTACAGGCATACCACGAATATATTCAATTTAAGTGACAGATAGTGGCTTCAGTACTTTGTACACATCCTATTTTAAATCCATTGGCATTTAAAATAAAATTTAAAAATTGAAAGTTCTGCTGTGCAAGAATTGTCTTCTCCAAGCCAAACTTGTGCTCTGAACTGTTGCATTCATTTTATTGCAAAGGAGAACGTGGGTTAGAGCCCCTGGTGAAAACACAGCCACTGCAAATCTAAAAGAAAATTGCTCTGACTTAAAGTACTGTTCCAATCTACACCTGTTTGTACCATTGGCCAAAGCAATTAAATTTTTTTGCTTTCTTCATCAGATGGTCTGTTAATTGTTACACACACATTCCATCAGGAACAATGGAAGACTCTCAATCATTGTCTCATTAAACACATCACACCCCATATTAATTAAGGTCCCTGAGAATAAAATATATGTATATTATTATGATTCTTTAACAAGTAAAGACCAATTAAAAGCAGAATAAGATCAAATGGATTTCACTGGGAATTAGAGGTTAGGATTTCTGAGTCTACATTTGTACAAAATAAACAAGTTCATTTGACTTGAGTCTTGGCCTCAACCTTTGATACACAAACATCAACCTAAAATATCTGTTGAGTTTTCTTTTTCCATATCACAAACATCCAGCAAAGTTTAAAGTCTGAGGACAGAATCTGACTTGCTAGAAATCAGTGAACTTGGCAAAATTTTATAGGAGGTAGGACTGGAAAGGGTCTCAAGACAGCCCTTGGGTAGGCACCTTTTGACCTACAAAGGCACTGTGGTCCTCTCCTCCTATACCCTCTGAGGGCTTCTCACCATAAAATAGGGTTCAAGCACCCCCAAGCCCCTTCCTGTCACCTTGGAGCAGGTGCAGGCAGTTAAATTTCAGTGCTAAGGATTAACTCATTCACGTGTCCTTCACCCCAGACAAGCTGTACCATCCTCCATCAGATTATTATTTAATATGTTCAAAGAAACAGACAGTGATGAAAATTCTGCACCATAAACAGTCAGTCCCAGTGTTTGGAAAGGTGGCTTATCCCCCTTGCTGCAATACATCCCCCCTGTCCTCAGAGTACACAAAAAACTGATTTTATTTTCCTTTTTACTTTTTGTTTTGGTTGGAGTATTTCAACCTATTTCTTCTCAGTTCCCATCATCCATTTCATTACTGAGAATACATAAATTTCTTCAGCCAGAGGACTGGCATGTCACCCAGAAAACCCTTTTTGACACCAAAATCCTCCTCACCTCTCCAGCTGGGTGGATACAGTGTCCCTCCCGTGGGGATTGCCCACTGGGTAGAAAACCTGGCCTGCATGCACTTGGACAGAAATATAAATAAAAATCAAACCACAGGGGGAAAAAGCCATGCTGTACCTCATCCATGAGGAGCAGGAGAGGAACAGCATCATTGGTCCTGTCTGATATTGCCACCTTTGCACAGGATCCACTACAATTTCTTTTATCTTTAGATGAGATAAAAGATTTGTTCCCAAATGCAAGCACGATGTTAAATAAACCAAGTTTCCACAGCAAAGTGAAACTTCTGTGAAATTTTGCAATTGTTTTCAGGAGATACAGAAGGGAGGTTTAAGGTAGATACTAACAACTATCAGCAGCAGCAAGCATAAATTATTGATATTTTACCCTCATAAATTCTACTTATTAACTGAACATCTTTATTTATTTTATGAAGGATAAAATGCATAGATTTGTTATTTCTTCTGCAGGTGATTTAGTCACCCTACACTCATCCTTCAATCCTTCTTTAACCAACAAAAATGTTTAGGAGAAAGATGGCTCCAAAAAATTCAGAGGAGAGGAAGACAGGATGGCAAGAAAAGAAAATTAAAATCACAGACACAAAAATTATAGAGATGTTGGTAGGCTGATAACAATGATCTGTGGGTGAATATTGTGACTTTATAATGCATTTAGGCAAGAGCTGAGAACTTAACCCCATCTGGTGCTTAACATCTCACTGTTGATCTGTTTACAGGATGAGTCTTTACATATCAGCAGATCTCACTGAATTCCTGGGGCTATTCCCTTATCCCTCTCCACCAGTTTTTGCAGATCACTTACAAAGGAGAAAATAACTGGTCTCTTGTATTGTGTTGTATGCAATACATTATATTTTATTTACATATTTGTATAAATACATAAAATATCATATCTTGCACACTGTATGCAGCCCATAAATTGGGTCAATCCATAACAAAGTAGTGGTTCAGAGAAGGAAATAGGGTGTTCAGTTTTTTTGCACCATTTCAAATGGAAAAGCTGTTCCAAGAGCAGTGTCTCCTGCAGCTCCTGCTTGGCTTCTGCTATTTTAATGGCCACTCATTTAATTTCACATCTGTTCTGAATTCTTGTGAGTGCAGACTAAAAGTTACAGGGGTAAAATAAAAAAAATAATAAAAAAAAAAGAAATTAAAAAAAAAATATGTCTTTAGAAAATGGTGCCTTTCTCATTCATTTTAAATAGTTTGAATGAGTTGCCTTGAAAAATATGAAAGCTTTACCCATTACCTTCAAGAAGCAAAATAAATTGCATTGCAGGCTGGCACATAGGAAGAAAATTTATTTTAGAAACAGGACCAGAGCTAATAGCTATCTTGTTTTTCTCAACTAGAGGTCAGTAGCTCACTGTGCCTCCAAAGCTGAGGATGTCCAAACCAAATCTGACCTTTTTGCTTTTTTTTTTTTTTTAATCGCATTCCACATGTGATTTATAAATTGCACAGCCTGCTGTAGGTAACTCAAGGCCAGCTTCAGTGTCAAATGGCATTTCAGAGGCTGTTTTTTACAAGAAGATGAGAACATTTGAAAGTAGCCTAAAGGAGTCTGGCAGTCTGGTGCACTGCCAGCCATCATCAGCCATCAGCAGTGCAATTAACTGCAGGTAGACAACATCCAGTATGCAAATGGCCACTGGGTTTGTGCACAAAATGATGAACTAGTTATAATTTATACATGCATGAGTGTACAGTCTATTGCCAGGGTGAGAGGAGATAGGAACCTACTTTTCAAAGGATAGTTATATCACCTCGGGTTAAAAATCTTTCTGCTAGATTTGCTGATGTTTATTCTGATGATGGTTAACTATTTTAATATCTGGTTTACACCAATAGATTCAATTCCTACATATAATCTAAATACTTGGCAAATTTTTTTGACTAATATTGCTTACATCATTACTAGTGGATACTATTATCTGTAATAATAGTTGCAATTTCTAATCTAAGCGAGTTTTTCACCTGCTCTGAGTCAAATTATGAATGACTTCCACTGCTTTGAGCTGAATTATCATGATTTGTGTCAGATGAAGATCTAGCTGTGCTCATTTCACCTCACACCAAAATCTGTGAGTGTGGACAAAATGGGCAAAAGACAAAATGCCCAAATTAATGGCCTATCTTGAGCTTCCTTAAGCATTTCTAAGGGGAGGTTGGTCTTCAAAATATTTCTCTTTTTGGCATTGAGCCTCCTGTAAACCATGCACAGTGGACTAAACTCCTATTTTTGTGGCATAAGATGGGAAAGATAGTATGAGAATGTGACAGCATGCTTCATAAGTTTTTATTCTGAACCTACAAAAATAATAATGGCCATGTACTAGATATTCATGGATATGATATTTATGCATTTTATGTACAGTAACTGAGAGAAAGAATGTCTTTGCCTCCTCTTATTCTCTCCAAAAATGCATGTACCCACAAACACATGCACATTCCACCTTTATTTTTCTGAATATGGAGATGCTCTGCTCTGAAGCAAACTGGAGCCATGACTGCAGATTCTTTATAGAATCTACTTCCTATAATATGAGCAGGATTAACTGCTCCATGAAATAACATTTTAAAAATATTCTGCTCGGTGTGAAAAGTGTTTTTAAGGTACAGCAGAAAACATTCCTTTCCCCAAGCTGCTAATCTTCAGGTATTTCTCCGAAATTACTCTGTCTTGAAACTTAGGACAGTTTTCTTTTTAAAATTCTAATCAAGTTTACATTGTCGTCATCTGGATTTTCTGCTAATGCCATAAAACACTCTGTTTATCTTGAAAAATCTCACTGAATGTTTGAGGTCAAGACATTTGAATTGCTTTGCTGGACACAAACATAAACAAGAGTTCTTTGTATCTCTGAAATCTTTTCAGCAGAGAATATCAGTACCTATATTCCAGGCTTTCACTTTTTTTTTTTTTTTTTTTTCCTATGGAATAATTATGAATTAGGTTATCATATCTAAAAGTACAGCAGCATGCATTTTCTGGCTTTTTCTTTTAACATCAACTGCAAGAGACTGAGCTACAGAGGAGCTACACATCGGTGTGGAGGGCCTGTATGTGTAAAATTGCTAGAGCTGCTGAGTAAATATTCCAGAAAGTTACACCTTTGGAGTATTCAGACTGACATAAATAGACACAGACACTGTAAAATCTGTAACGTTCTGCAGCAGGGTCGTCAAAAGGCAGGAGCTGTTTGGTCCACTTGTACCAAAAAAAAAAGTCACCTTGTAATGTAGCAGTCACTCCTTTTGGGAAGGGGTGAAGCTCCTTGGGAAGAAGGAGCATCCTGCAGCAGATGGCCAGAAAACTGGAAAAGTAGGTTTGTTATTTTTCCTTAGTGCTCTTTCCCAGCTCTGCCTTTTTATTTTTATTTTTTTTTCTGTCCGTGTCCTCAGCAGCCCCAGCTGTTTTCCCCCTCACAATTTATCGTCTCTTTAGCAGTGGTTAAAGGCTGTGGAAGCTGTGCCACAGTTCAATTATGTGTTGAAAGGAGAACTGTGACCTCTGGATGGCTGGGGACAGCCCTGCTATCATTGCCTGTCCCCTCCTGGCCCTGCTGAGGGGACACTGCAATATTGCCTGCTATCGATTTTCCCCACACCACTTATGGTTTTATAGACATCTACAGCAGCTCCTCTCAGGCTGGAGAGACTTATCTGTCTAATAACTCCCAAAAAAAAGCCTTCTTCTTGCTGCTTCTTTCTCTGTGTTTGCTGTTTGGGAAGAGGCAGGAGCAGACCTGCACCCACCCAGAGCTCAAGGTGAAGGTATGCACTGACACATTGATAATTTGCATTCTGGTCTTTATTTCTTGAGCACAAATCACCCTGGGGTTGGGAATTTATATTTTTTACATAGAGCATTATACTGTAATTCCAACATCAGCCCCTCAAATCATAAAAAATTGTGGCAGTCCTCAGAGGTATCCTGAAAAAAAACTGCTCAGAAACAAATGTGGGGAGTGGTCATGGTAGGCAGCAGCTTTTCAAGAGTTTTTAGTTGCATAAGTGGTTTATTTAGTATTGACTGTTTGGGCATGAAGCAACAAGTAAGAAAAATTACTTATAGCTACAGAAATAGCTTTTTTACCCTGCTGATAAGTCATGTTTTTTCCTTGGTCCTCCCTGCCCTTTTCAGATGCCTTGACTCCATTAGTGAATTGAGGCTGAAGGAAAATGAGGAGTGGCAAAGAATATGATTTTTCCCACAAGAAATTTGCCATAGGGCCACAGAAAAAGAACAGTAAATTTCTGTTTGAATGTTATATTTCATGCAAGTCATACTTGTGGATGGTGACAAAGCTTACCTCACTTTCTGATAAAATTATTTCCCTAAATCTTTCTTCTGATCTAGCATAGTTAGTTAATTTCTTGAAACTAGATCTTGAATTTTGAGGGAAAGTGTATTACACATTTGCACAAAATAACCTCTGAAACATGACTTAGACTTCAAGTGATAATGAAATAACACATGAGTTAAAAATAAAATTTAATTCTTGTTTTCCTGCTGTAAGCAAATGACATAATCCTCCCTCCTTCACCTGTATTTGCTGCTGGGTTTGCATCACGTAATTTTATTTATTTTGCATATCTATATGCAGATATGAACACTGGGGCTGCAGAAAGGTTCTGGTAAACAACATTTTTTGTTCTAAGCCTTCATTTAAATGCTACCTTTGAAATGCATCATCCATAGGAAGAATTAAACTCCAAATAAAATAATTTTCCAGTAGTTCTGTGGCAGGAACTGTCTGTAGTTCTGCATTGCTCAGCACCCAGCCTGGTAAAAAATATCAATAGGTATTTTGCAAGCATGTGCAAGAAATCAAATGAAAAAAAAAACAAACAGTTTTAGTCTTTCCTAGCTGCATTTTGTGCTTCAGGAGGTGCCACTGTAATTTCAATAATGAATATACTGCTTGTTATTTTTTGTTACAAATGAAACTGGACTTGAGGTGCAAACCTTGTTAGCCCAAGCTCCTGCTGATTTATGTATCAACACTGTACTCAGGCAGCAAACTATTTTGCCCGTGGTAAATAATTTTGGGGTTTTTTTCCTTAGACTCACAAAACTGATATTTCTGTGGTCATTCTCTCTGCCACTTTACCCATCCATCAGAACTGCCACACCCTTTCATGCTCCCACCTCTGTGCTGGTGTGATGGCAAGGGAGAAGGGGAATTCATCCCTTCCATGCACAAGAGCATCACTTGGGGAGGGAACAGATTTTGTCTGACGTGCTGAAAAGACAGCACTGGAGAGAAGCTTCCAAAATCCAAAGGAGTGCAGCATGGAGACCAAAAAGCTTTGTGAACAACTCACAAAGGAACCAGAGTCAGGGCTAAAACATTAGATCAGCCACCTCAGACTTCAAACTCTGATATTTTCCCAAGAACTTCCAGGAAACTTGTAATTCTGCATTAATTCAGTCATATAAGCACATCTCCAGGAGGTCCATATTCTTCTCTGCACGATGCAAATGACAGTCATTCATTTCAAGTTGAAAAGCCATCAGGTTCAGTTTTTACAAATGAGAAGTGAATTGGCTGACATTTTAAGGGAATGAACTTTTCCCATAAAAACTGAAAATAACCCAAGGGGATAATCTGATCATTTTTCCAAAAATTGGTGCTGTGGCCTTTGAATTTAAATAATGGCTGTCAGGGGGAAAATCTGGCACTGATTTATCGCAGGTAGGGTTTTGATAACTCACTTTTGTGTTGGTTAACCAATACAGGTGGAATTAAGATCATAACATGTACTGTGCTGTTCTAGGATGTTTTACTTTTATCACAGCCTGATGCCCTTAATTCATCTGCTGACTTTTTTTTTTTGACATGAGAAGATAATCACCAACTTTATGAGGTCTTATATAGTTGCACCCCAGCTACATTCATAAGTGATACAATAAAAATTCTTAACTTTAATTATTAACATTATTTTCTCGGCAACAGTAACAGGATCTCCTGGGATTTATTTGAGACGATACAAATGCCAAGTAAAAAGACATTTAATTTTTTAAATGTTAATGATTTTTGTGTAAATTTCAGAGTGTGGCCCTGGCAGAACAGCAGGTGAAGCTTTGATGAGAAGGCTGTGCCTTGCCCCAGGGCTGGGTGTGTCATGGCATGCCATGAAATCACAAGGTCTTAGCAAAGGAAGGGGCTCATGGAATCACAGATTTGGGTTGAATGGACTCCAAAGCTCGTCTTGATGCACCCCTGCCATGGCAGGGACCCCTCCCGGTGTCCCAGGCTGCTCCCAGCCCCGATGTCCAGGGTTAGGGTTAGGGTTAGGGTTAGGGTTAGGGTTAGGGTTAGGGTTAGGGTTAGGGTTAGGGTTAGGGTCCAGCCTGGCTTTGGGCACTGCCAGGGATCCAGGGGCAGCCACAGCTTCCAGGGCCTGCCCCCCCTGCCAGGGCACAACTCCCTCCTCAGACCTAACCCAAACCTTCTCTTTGCCAGCTCCAACCTCGAGTTGCATGTCCCGACGATTTAAAAACCTCACGGCGCACCCAGCGCCACCAGAGCTTCCCCGCGGCCTGCACGGCCCTAAAACCTCCTCGTTTCTTCCCTGCAGGTGTTCCAGGGGAACTTCGACAACGACACGCACCGCAAGAACGTCATCGACCCCCCGATCTACGCCCGGCACGTGCGCATCCTGCCCTGGTCCTGGTACGGCCGCATCACCCTGCGGTCCGAGCTGCTGGGCTGCGCGGCCGAGGACTGAGCCTGCCCCGCGCTCCCGCTGTAGAAGAAGCTGTGCAAAAGCCTGTAGGATGCTGAGTGGGGTTTCTCCATGAACCAGTGCTCGCTCATTTTTATGGTAGGCCGCTAGCTGTCTTTCGCCAGGAGGTCTAAGCCTGCCCTTTAAAAACAATCCGATCCGATTTTGCCCTTGAAAGCTGTTGGTGTTGTCCCTTCTGCTGTGGAATTATCCTCCTAGGTTGGTTTTTGGGTTTTTTTTTTTTTCCTTTGAGTTGTTCACCACCAGTTGAAATGAGTTGAGGGAAAAGAGTGAAAAAAAAAAACAAACAAAGAGCAGCATCCTTTTTACAAGGGAAGAGAAATAGCACGAGGAAGCTCATTTGCAGCTTCAGGAACATTGGGCTGTCGAGTTCTCCATAAATCATTCCGTCATCTTACTTGCAAAAAGTGATACTGCAGCTTTTAGCAATAAGTTTACTTGGGGATGACTGCATTATAGTAATTGTGCCTATCAAACACTGTCAGTACTTATGACACATATTTTGGGAGACGCTCCGTGGTACTGTAAAAACAGTACTTGTGATGTTACAAGCAACCTTTCACCTCTTTCATCCAGACAGCAGAGTGCACACACCTGGAGGGTTTCCCCAACTGCCCCATTTTCCTTCTCTATTTTGCATGCTGTGGACACAACCTCCATCTTTTCTGTTTAGCATCACACTGCTGGTGTTGTTTTCCTTGGAAGATGCCACCCGTTTGCGTATATAACCAAATCAGTGTGTTACAAAGTTAGTGAGTTTGCCAAAGCTTATGGATTTGCAAAGATTTTGAGCTCTTTCAAGAGGACTGAGGTGAGGCACCAAGGGTACTCGTGGTGTCTCATCTTGGGTACCCACACAGTGCATCAGAAATCCTGTGTCATGATGATTTTCCCAGGGGTGAGCACACAGCCCTAGGCAGGCCTGCCCACCCAATTACCACTTTCACAAACTCTCCGAATTTCTGTGAGAAGGAAAATGCAGGGTGAAGGAACCAGGTGCTAAAAGACACACAGGAGGAATGACTCCCTTACTGCCAGAAAACCCTCTCTTTAGGCTCTCCCTAAAGTCACAGCTTTCCTCCCAGAAGGCAAGAGGTGACACAGGAGTTCACCAAAACCTGGCCCTTGTCACTCTCTGCTCATAAAAAGCCTTTTCAGACACACACCAATGAGCCAAGAGGAGGCTGTTTCCTGTCACACAGAAATGCTTCACACACAGCATGATAGCAACCCCAGTTTAAAAAGTAGATTTTAGGAGGAAAAATGGAGAAGTAAGTGGGGGGGGGGGATGGACATTCTCCCCCGTGCCTCAGTTTCCCCTGCTGATTGAGATGACAATACCAATCTTTGAAGAGCAATCCAAGTTTCCTTGGAGTAAAGTGCTCTGTGACAACGTTAGAGCAGCACCTCAGTCTAAAAAAGATCCTGGGACAGGGAGTGAGGGGACATCTTATTTGTTACCTGAAATAACAGCACTTGGGATTACTGCCAACCTTTTAATTTCATAACATGCTGATGTGGAGAGAAAGAGAGAATGAGAGAGAGAGAGAGAGAGAGAGAGATGCAGCTGCATGTTTTAGCAAATGTCACTGAACTTCTATTTTCTGTCACTGCTACATTCTCACCAAAACTCTGAAGTATGAACTTGGGCACTGCTTCCCAGGCCAGCAGCTAGCTGGCCCACAATCTGCAAAGGGCAAAGTTTACCTTGGAAACAAAACGGTTTGGATTTCAAAAAAACCCTGCATTTAATCACACATTCTCCACCACAGACTAAATATATATTATCCATTGAACTGTGAAAGACTCCAGAATAGCAGCCAGGAATTTTACATACAAGAATTGGGGATATAATGGTGGCGGTTTTCTGATAGTGTCACTTAAACTGTCACATTTTAGCAAACAGAACACCCTGCCTCTACAAAATGACTTAATCCTTAAACTGTATTTATACAAGTATTTATTTTATAAGGCTTAGACATTTAAAGACTTCTAAAGAAGAGTCCTGTAAAGGTAAAAGTATGTGTAAGAAATGTTGAGGTCCTGTGCAACACTGCTAAGTTTGTTCTTTATTTTTTACTTTGTGCTGCATAACAAAAGCCACTAGACTGTTACTGTCTTGTCTGTAACTGTGTTAACAGCATTCCTTAATGATGTATATATGGAGGGGTCTTCAAGCGAAAGGAATGATTTAAAAGAGAAAGTCAATCACTTTGGTGGTACTTCTAACAAGAAAAAAAATTCTGAATAATGGAGGACACGACTACCCCCGCATTATCTACTGCCTACATTTTGTAATTTAGCCTTTAGGTTAAAAAAAAAAGGAAAAAAAAAAAACAAACTAGTAATATTTATCTCTTTAGGATGCACACACAATACTTTAAGAGGTTTAAATATATGTTCCTATTATGGGAGAGTAGTTGACCTGAGTTTAACTACAGATATGAAGAATAGGATGCAGCCATTTCACTAACTGACTGTATCAAAAAAACAGAAGGCCATTTCAGAAAATTACACTTCCTACTTTAACAACTTGTGCTGACGTTCTTTTGAAATATTTGGTTTGTGTTCTTAATGTTAAGTTTGTTTGTTTGTTTGTTTGTTTCATGTTATTTATCTTTTGCAACTTCAGTTTTATTTTTGAATTAATATTTTTTGGTTTAGTAATTTAATTGTTACCCCTTCATCTGCATATGGAGTTTTCATGTAATGTAATGCAGTAATTTTAATTTGGGATTAATTTTGTGTTGAGTATTTGCATCCTCATGTCCTGTGTCAGCTGCCAGCAGTCTTCACAGCCTGCAAGGATAGCTCCACTCCTCTGATAATACTCCACGATAATTTATTAAAAACTCATATGTTTGATGCCTTTACAATTTCAACTTGCTTGCTGGTTGACATTATTCCTCAGCTGCCAAAAGGCTTTCTTGGAATGGCATTTCCAGCACCACATTCTGCTCCCAGTTTCAGCAGTACCAGTCTGAAATAGCTCTTGGTCTAACTGGAATACCTCTGATTTTTAACTAAACAGGTGGGAATCAGATTAGGGGATACAATTAAATTTTTTCCTTCCATTTGATTTTTCTGTCTAGGTGAATACCATTGCCATAAGGGGCAAACTATTAATTAACATGACTGTTCTCTCCCAATGGAAGCAACCAGCACCAGAAAACCAGAAGTGCAGGACCAGGGATGTCCCTTTAAGAGGGGACAGAGAAAAGCTCAGAAATGATCCTTGACTTCTGTACTAATTTTTAACAGTGACATTGAACAAGACCAAAAGTGTTCTCCTAATTAAATTTCACCCTGAACCAGTTAAGCATTTGCAGGCAGGCTTCACCTTTATGTAGCTGGGTAATGTGCTACGTTTATAGCCTGGGAAATAAACTACTGGCACGAGGCTCCTTTTTATCTGCATTGAGGGCCCATCCCTTAACTGGCTCTGGCTCTGAGGTTGACTTTCTCTTTTGGAATGGCTGCACACAAATTAAGTGTCAGTTTTGAAGACTAAGGACACTAAATGAGTGTATCTTTGCTATACAACAAATGTGAACTATAATATCCAGTGCTGGCTTCTGATGTGTCAGTAAGTACAGAAAGTATCTCGGACACAAATGACCTTTGCAACCTTTCAAGTTGTGTGATATTCAAATGGTTTTGTATATACTTAAATCATGTAGAGCGATGTAAAACCAGTACGACCTTGTCTAGTCTTCAAACTTAACAATAAAACTTTTGAAAAACGAGGTGGTTTTCTTGAAGTGGTTATATTGCAACACCTTGGAGGAGACACAGCTTAGCTTGGCCTTGCTGGTGGCAAATGTGGAGCAGAGACATGAAGTGGCATTTTCCTGGGTTCATCCACGGGGTCTTCATGGTAGGTAAGTCTGTTTCTGGTAAAATCAGCAGTTGGTGCTGTGCTCCCCTCAATGTCTTCCCTTTGCTCTTCCAGATTAAAAAACCCTGTAGGTTTGAATGAGTCTATAGTTGTGTTTTGTTGGGGTTTTTTCCTATCCTGAATGAGCACCAGAAATGTAAAATGACAATTTCATTTCCTGTAAGTCAAATTTCTTGGGATATTTATCAGTCCTTACCCTCTCTCCTCCACTCCTGCATAGGCAAATTAATTTCTGAGAAGATAAGGAGTGGCTGCAGCCCAGACCTGCTATGAGATGCCAAACAGGGATGGTGTTTGCCCATACACTTGCCCCTTTTTTATTTACTGTTCAGCCTGCTCCCCAAAATGTCTTACATTAGTTAACTCAATAATTTCAATTTCTTAAGAAGCTTAGAGGTTAAAGCAGCAAATGGAAAAACCCAATTCTCTCCCCAATTTAAACACTTAAATATTTTTTACTAAAGAAATATGAAGCTTCAGTATTTTACACCTTGAATAGGTCCACAAACACATGGTTTTGTTTTATAATGGTGTCCCTTCTGTTCTTTCACCAAAAATCTTCTTTGAGAGGTAAAAACCAAGCACAAGCACTCACTAGTGAGTGCCTGCCCAACATGCAGTCTCAACACTCAACACTCAACACAGCATGTTCTCTTTCAGCAGAAGAGTCACACAATGGCAATTTTCCCTTATTACACATCTCTGCCAGTCACAAAAATGAGAATACAGTGCTGCACACAAGAAGAGGAGTGCTTCTGGAGAATGATGGCTGAATGCCAGCACTTCAGTCGTAAATTTCTGCATCTTGAAGCTTTCTGACTTTAAGTTATAAATTGCAACTCTTTCATGAAATATGAGGACTTTTCCTGAAGAACTGAAAAATGGGTTTTCCTCACATTCTCCCTAACATAAAACCCCAGGAATTCTAGTGAAGACAATGAGAGAAAATAATGAGTAAATCTCTTCAAAATAGCAACAATTTGTCAATGTCCATCTTCCCATACCTGTTGCTAATGAGCCCAAGGGATTACAATGAGTATCAACATTCACATCATCATGAAATAAGTAGTCTTTGATACTTCTGTGGTAAATAGAATGACACTTACTTTATACCTTAGAGTTAATAGCAGGTCAATCTGTTTACTTTACACAGTGACCTGTGATCACTCAGCCTTAGAAATCAAATAGGACAAATTAGAAGATAATTTCAAAACAGGACTAAATAAAGATAATTTTACTGATCCAAAAGTCCATTCTTTTTTTAATATAGTTTGCATAATTTTCTTAATAGAGAGATACACTTTAGAATCCAAATGACTGTTTTGATTAAGAAACTAAAAGATAAAAGACACAATTGCACAAAACTTTGTTATGCAGCTTAGTAATTGCATTTATTCCAAGTTATCTTTCAGTGATACAAATATCAGGGTGCACATGTATATTTAAATTTCTCTGAATGTAAGAACATAGAATCATGGTCTCACAACTTATCTTGCTAAGAGTGCAACAAAATGCACTTTAGCAGTGTATGTAAGTAAGAATAATTTTGGGTTTATGTAGTTTATATCAACTTGGAAGTAGGCTCCATGTGTATGGGAGTGTACAGGAAGAGTGAACCACCTGGTGACACCCAGGAGGGGCAGAGGAGATGGGGAGGATGGCCAGAACACTGCCTCTTTGTCACAGTAATTCTCTCCAGTTTGCCAGCTGATGGGCTGTGGTTGTCTGAGGTCACACATCAGATGATGGGTCAGCAGGCACACTTCTCAGTAGATGGAGGAAATCAACCCTCAGAAGATGGTAGGAAAGGTCACTAATCATTTGCATCAGACTGGAAAATCCAAAGCAGACTGAATGAGTGTATTTGTTGTCTGGGATGCTGTGAGAGGTCGGTAGGAGCTGTGCAGAAATGTGTTGTGCTGCCTTGGCCACAACAAATGCAATCAAGTACACAGACTGCATGAAGCATACATGTGAGAGGCATTGAAGCAAGGTAAAGGGGCCCCTAAAAAGTGATACATGGTATTTTCTCATAAAAGCATCAGAAATTATGCAGGTGCTACAGACTGACACGCTGTGAACTTGTACCAGGTCTGGCTGGGATGGATTTACCCTTCCAATGTTTCTGGGGGTCTGAAGCTTTTCAGTCACGGGCTCTTTATAGGAAGGACAGGCAGGGGAGACAAGGAGAGGGTGTCACCTCCACTCAAAGACCAGCTGGAGTTCGTGGAGCTCTGCTGGGGTGGGTGAGGAGACAACAGAGAGCTCACATTTCAGGAGTAAAGTGAGGGCAGGGAGAGGTGACATTATAGCAGGGATGTGCCACAAGGCAGGGACAGGAGACAGCACAGCAGGATGTGCCACAGGATGCAGGAAGAGTTGAGGAGCCCCTCTTTGGACAGACAGGAGCAGCCTCGTGTTCACAAACCCTGGTAATCAAGGAGGACTTCAACCATCCCAAAAAAGAATCACAGGTTGGGTTGGGTTGGGTTGGGTGAAAACTTGAAGATTATCTAATCCAACTCCCTGCCATGGGCAGGGACACCTTCCACAATGTCCAGCCTGGCCTTGGGCACTGCCAGGGATCCAGGGGCAGCCACAGCTGCTCTGGGCACCCTGTGCCAGGGCCTGCCCACCCTGCCAGGGAAGGATTCCTTCCTAATAACTCATAACTAAACCCACCTCCCTTTTCTTCCTGATTTCCCAATAATTAAGCCTACCAGGACAGGCTGTGGTGACTGTGAAATGGTGAAATTCAAGACCCTTTGGGTAGTGAGGAAGGAACACAAGTTCAAGGCCTTGGGCTTCAGGAGAGGAGAATTTGGCCTCTTCAGAGCTCTGCTTGGTAGAGTGTGATGGGTTTAAGTCCTGGAGGGAAGAGGGGCCCAATAAAAATGATCACCTCCTCCAAACTCAGGAGCAAAACATCCCAACAAAGAGAAAGATGCCAGGAGTGCTGTATGGGTGAAAAAGGAGCTGCTGGCCAAGCACAAAACAGAAAAAGGAACTCTCTAGAGCATGGAAGCAATCACAGGTAGCCTGGGAGGAGTACAGAGAAGTTGTCCAGGATCTGGTTAGGAAAGGTAAAGACCTGATAGAATTTAATCGTTCCAGGAACATCAAGGGCAACTGGAAAAGTTTCTATAGGTATGCTGGTGAAAAAAGGAAAAGTAGGGAAAAAGTGGGCCCACTCTGGAAGAAAAAGGCAGACCCAGGACATGAAGAATGCTAACAATTAGCTTGAATTTCACCAAGAGGAGCTCCAATAACACTGCCCAGGGTGCAGAAGGTGAAGAGAGCGTCTGAAGAACTGCCTAGTGTAGGAGAAGATCACCCTGGAGACCATTCAGGAACCTGAAGGTGCCCAAGGCCATGGGATCTGACAAGATGCACCTGTGAGTCATGACGGAAGTGTCAGGAGACGTGTCTAAACCACTCTTTTTCACATTTGAGAAGTAATGGCAGTCTGGTGGAGGTGTCACTGACTGTAAAAGAGGAATCATGACCCCCATTTTCAATAGGGGACTTAAGGGACACCCAGGGAAGTACAGAGTGGGCAGTCTCACCCCCGTGCCTGTGGGAAGATAGAGCAGATCCTTCTGGAAATCATGCTAAGGCACAAGGAAAATAAGGAGGTGATTTCTGACATCTTCATGCACCTCTGCTAAGGGCAAGTCGTTCCTGAGAAGTCTGGTGGGTTCTGTGGTGCAGCTACAGCTCTGGTGGATGAGGGAAGAGCAGTTGATGTCACCTACCTGGACCTGTTTAGAGCACTGGATGCTGCCTTGCACAGCCTCCCTCCTCTCAACTGTGGAGGCAAAGCCAGCACACGTGGATTTGATGGATGGAGCATGGGGGGGACCAGTAATTGCCTGGACAGTCACACTCAGCTGTGGTCAGCACCTCCGTGAGGTCACTGAGCCCAAGGGCGAGGTGCTGCCCCTGTGCTGGAAGTGGCAACTGAAATAAAAAGGGCAGGACTGATGGTCCTTTTTAAGCCTTTATTAAAAGTGATCAGCTCGGGTGGGGGCCCTGCCCAGCTTCGTTGCCCCAGCTTCGACTTGGAGGAGGAGGAACTTCGGCTCTGCCACTCCCTGTGATAGAGCCGGGCCCTCGAGTGTTCCTCACGGGCCGGGGCTGTGCACGAAGGTGGATACGGAGGGGATGGTGCTGATTCGCCGTCCTCAGGGCAGTGGCTCCAGCAGACTTTTTTGTTACGGTGACTTCTTGGAGAACTCAAAAGCTGCCCAGGCAGTAGTTGCCGATAGAGCAACCTGGTTCATTTTTCTTAAAAGTTTGTTGGCTCGTTTTAAATTATTATTTTCTAGGGATTTTTTACTCCCAAGGGTCTTTTCGGCTCTAGTTTGCATATTCAGCCCCTTTTCTTCTCTTCTTTTTTTTTTTTTTTTTTTTTTTCTTTCTTTCTTTATCTACTACTCTTCAGCAGGCCAGCTTCAAAAGGGGTAAGGAGGGGGTTGTAAATGCAAGCCCTGATAAGAGGCCGTTTCTTCACAACTAAGTGGGGGGTTCTTTCTTAAACTGCAAGAGAAATCCTAACTTACAAAGCTACAACAAAGCACAAAATTACATTCAAACAAAGCTACAATGTAGTACAAAATAAATGGATGATTGTTAAATTGATAATCTGGTCCCTTGTTTATAACAGCAACTGTTTGCCCTGGCCTCACCTGTGGGGTCCTCTCTCTCCTCCACTCTTTAAACTGCTTTTATCTCAACCCACAAGCTTTATCAACTTCATCTTCCTATTCCCTGCCCTTTGCTGCCTGTGGAGGAGAGTGAGCCAGCAGCTGTGGGGGGCCTAGCTGATGTTTGGACTCAAGCCACCACAACTTTACACACATCATACTGGGATCCAGAATCATGCTCACTGAATTTTCTATCTCACACCTTCTTTCCTCAGGTTTTCTCTTGAACAATGGGCCTCTGCTATTTTTGACCTGGATAAATTCCTTTATTGCACGTGACTCATGCTACTGAGCTTCTCTAAAATGTGTGTTCACAGCTTCTTGCTAGGAGTGAAAAGGCAATGATGGAAAATTTTTACCTGAGCAATTAAAGCATGGGTTGGTTTTGTAAATATGGAGTGTACATTTACATACATATTTATGTATTTATGTATATATACATGCATGTTCTACAGGTGAGTGTCATACATGTCACATTTCCTCTGCGAACACAGAGAGAAAAGCAGAAGTAGTATCACAAAGATGTTAAGCTCAGCAACCTAATCTAGCTGGTGTATGCTGATATAGATTTTTCCACTTAAGAAAAATTGATGTGGATGGGGAGAACAGTCTTGGGGTTTTTAGCACCACAACAGAACAGTGCTTCTTTATAGATATTTTATTTATGTCCCCAGTTTGCTTACCATAGAATCACAGAATGGTTTGGGTGGGAGGGGACACTTACAGGCCACACAGTCCAACCCCCTGCCATGGGCAGGAACACTCTAAACCAGACCATGTTGCTCAGAGCCCCCATCCAACCTGACCTTGAGTGTTTCCAGGGATGGGGCAGCCACCACCTCTCTGGGAAACCTCTTCCAGTGTTTCACTGCCCTCACTGTACAAACTTCTTCCTTGTATCTAATCTAAATTGACCCTGTTTTAGTTTAAAATCATTTCCCCTTTGTCCAGCCACAAATGGGGCTGCTAAAACACTTGTCCCCAGTTACCTTTCCTTAGAAGCTGGTATGGAAATGCTGCTTTCTTCACAGGGAAATGGGCAGCATTACTTGAAAGCCAGAAGTGCTTCTTTATTTTAAAGCCATTTTTCCCTTTACTGAGGGATTTGCAAGCGTTTCATTTCCATATTTTCAGGAGCCATCGCTGGCCAGTGACCGGAATAAGTGAGAAGGTTTTCTGCTTCACAAAGATGGGAGTCAGAGCAGCATCCAGAAGAATCTGACCCAATATTTATATAATATACATATATAGCACATGCCACTCACCACCTGCCTTGGCTGCTCCACCTCCCTGTTCCTTTCCAGTTTCTGAGCTGTGACAGAAAGTGTTGTTCAGCTGTGGCAGTGAGACCAGCTATTCACAAGTGGCTTTTCACTCAGTAACGGCCACATTCCCCAAATAGTTCTGGGAGTCCAAAGCCAGGCTTCCAAACCAGAGCAGCCCAGGGGCTGGGTGTGATGTGGTGGAGGAAAACTCGCCCCTGGTCCCAGCACAGCAGCTGAGCTGACTGAATGGCACGCACAGTTCACATCTGCAAACACCGAGCGGGCAGCAGGAACGGCTCAGCAAACATGTCCCAGTTAATCCCTCCATGGCATCAAAGACTGCACTTCAGCTGAAATGGTTTGGATATTTTTAAACATTTAGCAATCTTTTCCCTTGCCTCTGCCCCAGGCATTCCTCCAGCCTGCAGAAAAAAATGCATCTGTGGTTAATTTCTTCTCCAAAGGGTTGCTTTCTATTCAGGTTCATGTCTGCCAAGCATTTAGACTGCCTGAATGGACCAACGTGCTCCTGAAGTCAGAAAAAGGAGTAAAATAAACTCCACAATGAGATGTAGGGTACTGGTTTAGCATCCTCATCATAGCAAAGGGAAGGACTGCCTGATACACCCTCAATGCCACCAGTCAGAAAATAGTCAGATGAGCAAACACCTTGAAATGAAACAACCATGGATCTAAGGACTTTATTTAGGCTGAAGGAGAGTGAAATGTGTCACTAAGGTTCCTGTGTGAGGGGTGATGTGATTTCTGATGGGTGCCATGCTCCTTTCAGGCCGCCTCACAACATCTCTGTGTTACTGGGGCTTGAATGAGCAATCTCTGGCTCTCACCCAGTATTTCCACAGGTGACACTGAAATCATCTTGTACTGTCTTGTGAGAATCTCCATTGACATAATTTGTTGGTAAGTTACTGAGGAGTCTCTCAGAGCTACCTTTTTTCCCCTTATTCTGAGCTGCTTGTAGGTACTGATGATCCCTTTGGTTGTATTCTGATGTCATGGTGAATCACCTGAATGTATTGATGCTTTTGCAGCCCAGATCATCTCCTGAACTGCAGCACAGGAGTGTTTTGACTGAACAGGCAAAGGCTTATTAGCATTCCTTCACTGTCTCAAGACAGTCTGGGCTGCTTCTCCCTGGCCAGCGTTAACAGACTTCAAACCAGGGAAGTGTGCATCAGGCTGTGCTGGAGAGAGGCACTTTGATAACCTTCCCTTTTCCTGTTTATCATCTTCCCCGGGGGCCTTTCCTCTAGCTCTGCAGTAGAAATATTGATTGTACCAGCCCTGATCCCAGAGGATCTCACACAGATCCCTGTGCTTGCACTTCAGCAGTGGGGAAAGGTGGGGTTTCAGCA